>CAKAOI010048676.1:0-224373 GCA_916701655.1 Sebastiscus albofasciatus
AAATTATCTACACAGTATCTCACATCCAGCCATGCTTATACCATTAGATAATATGTTGAGGGAAGTAAAAGCACTATTTATCAGAGATGTAAGCTAACAGACACATTATAGCCTACTAAAACTGGATATGGCACACACTTAATGCTGTTATTCTCTCTCGGTATCTATACAAACAGTCAGGCCTATGGAACATATATCTTGCCTGTTTGTCCACTTCAGTTTGGATCTCTGTTCTCCATCTCTCAATTTGTTTCTCACCCTACTTTTTTTCTTTTCTGCCTCATATCTACACTAAAACAAAAAATTAAATAAATAGTTAACTCTCACCATAAAAGATCAAAGCTTAAATATTCCTTTAACAAACTATTTAAACTTGTACTTGTCTCTTGAAATAAGTGAAAAAGTTTGTAGTGGGAGACTGTCGCTCTCTTCAGTGAACATTGTGCCATCATCTGCAAAATAGTTGAGTGAGTTGCCTTTGTCAAGGCATAGTTTGTGAGATCTTTTCACATTGTTTTTAGGAAAAGCAACATTTTAATGTACCTTTCCATAAGTACCATGAGTTTCTTTAACCAATAAACCAAAACACATGCATTGTGTACCTTATATGACTGCCAAAGCATACCATATGTTCTTTGATTACCTTCCAGGCGTACCATTGTTTTCAGTTAATTTCAGAAAATGTAGAAATTCAGTGCAAGAAAACATTTTTTGTTATATTTGTTGAAATTCTCATTTCATTCTGACAGCAATTAATAAATCAAACGCTCTGACAAAAAAAAAGAGAGAGGGTATCTGTGGCTGTTGCCGTCCAATCATTTTATTTGACCCGAATGTTTACTTTCATTATGATGATTTTGGGGGATTGTCTTTGGAGGGAGGACTGAAGGGACGGACTGTCAGTGTTGCCAAATTGGCATCTTTCTCGCTATATTTAGCAACTTTTGGAGCTAGTGATGCTATAGCTACTTTCATAGGAAAAGAGTTGGCAACACTGGACTCAGTTTTTCAGTTGGATCATGTTTAAGATCTAGTGTATTCTTATAGTTTCTCAGCATTACCGACCCTACCTTTAATGTACCTTACCATAATGAGATTCTTTAACCAATAAACCACAATGTATGTAGTGTATCACCTACCCTATAAGACTGCCAAAGCATTTCATGGGGTTTTAGATGCATTTCCTACCTCCTAAGCAACCATTGTTTTAAGTTGATTTCAGAAATTTGAAACTAGCTTGAGATCAGAAATCCATCACTATAAGAATTAAGTCATGTTTATTTGCTGTTTTAGCCATGGTAATCCAGATGCAAGCAAAGGGGCCGTTGGCAGCTCTTCCACGTTAATGCATTTGAGTAAACTTGAAAGGTTTAGGTGCCAAAAATAATTGGATTCACTTGCTACATTAATGAAAAATTAACATATTGCTAACCTTAGAGGGGAGCTTCACCGATTTGATTTACATATCAAAGTCTGTTTACAGAAGTACTGCTTTTTGTGATTTCTGCACATCAGGACTTAAAGGAAATTTAGTAAGGTGCCTCCAAAGTCCTCTGTTTTGTTTTTGTTTATTTATTAAAAATTCAGTAATGTTGCTATTAAATCTCAGAAATCTGTGTTTCCCACAAGCACTTGAATGCACAATAAAAACAGGTATGGAGATGCAAGAATGCTTACAACTGCATTAGTATATGACAAAAAACATTTATTGTGATGGATGTCTGTTCTAAGCTAGAATCGTGAATGGAAACAATTCCTGGAAGGTGGAAAATCATTTTGGAAATTATGGTTATGGTAATAGCTTGAAAATGGTTTGCATAAATTAAACAAAATTGGTCTAAACATGCAAGACCACCAGCATTTTCATCCAAGAGTTAGTAAAATGGACACTGCGCTCCTATCGAATGTGATGTTACATATACTGTAACACAGCTCAGAGATGCTCCAACAGACTCAAGCCTCCATACCTTTCTTCAATTCCAGCCCCCACATGTCCTATTGCTAAACGCGTGCTCACTCCGGAGAAAACTGAGCGTCACCCGGCTGGTCTTTAAACCCAAATGACACTAACTGCTGGTGAATAGAGTAGAGGCAGAGGGAGAGGAGACAAAAAAACAAAGGGGTTGAGAAGCAGGAACAGAAAGTACGGAGTATGCAACAGTTCAATGTCTAATTAAATTTAGTATGAGGGGGAAATCTGCCAAGAATGGAGCCATTGTTTCGGGGCAACTGGAAAAACCTGACATGCATCTGTGCGTGTGGTTCTTTTTAAAACCGTTGTTCTGCGGAGGAAATGGATTTGGTGCAGTTAGGAGGAGAAAGAGAGACAAAGAGAAAAATCATTCATCATAAACGAACATGAAAACACTGTTGAGTAGAAACAACTGGGAACAACAGATGGGACGATACAGTAACGTGGTTGGATTCGGGACAAAACAGTTGAGGCCACACAAGGAGAAACAGATATGAATATTCCCTTTTTTGTAGATTTTCGAAAAGATAAAACGAAAACTACTCCGCAGCTACATAATACACAATCATGCCATGACTTGATCCAAAACACCTCAGCCATTTTCCCCTCTGTTATCAGCTCTGTGTTATGATTTGTGTAAATACGCAGGCTCAATGGACCGCCGTGCCCTCTCTTTTTATTCGCTGACATGGTTCTTTGGAGGAGCACAACGCCTGCATGTTTCACTGATCTCCTATGGGAGTTCAACACATTCAGATAAATACCGTCGCAGCCAATTTAGCCCAAATGGATTCATCTACAACGTCAACATAATTAACCTGTCAAAGGAAGTCTCATTGGAGGGCGAGTGCAGGGCGCCGGGTCCTCGTTTGACTGGGTGTTTGAGTTAGAGTAGTCCCTCTGAAACGCAGTTTAAACTTTCTCGAGCCTGAGAAATGCTCACGATAGCAGGTCACAGATACTCAAACATCTCAAACAGCTTGTAAAATAATAAACCTAAAATGCGAGGATGACTTGTGGTCTAGATAAGCTCAGCTGGAGGGTTTTTTCTCTGTTGTTGAGAGACAACACTAAAAGTGTTTTCAGTGTTAATACAAACTTAATACAAAGAGACTTTAGTCCATCTATCTAACCACATTTCTGTGAGTTTGTACGACATGAAAAGGCATATAAAATAACTAAATTAATGCACTTTTTAGATGGAATTCACTGAATAGAACTACATCAAGGATGAGAAGACACATCAAGTGTCCTTTTCAGCATCACTAATGCCGAAAACACACCAGGCAGCGGCGAGGTGAGGCTCACCCGCAATAATAAAAATTTCCTGTGGCCGGGTCAACAGGAGTCACAGGACTCTGTTTACTGATTGGCTGCGGTTATTCTCTGGCCACAATTCGCTGCCAAAAGTTAAACTATCCACAACTTTTGGTTTGGCTTTGCCGCAGAATCAAACAGCCGCAGCTTGTTGAGCTCGGAGCGGCCGGCACAGCTTTTTATAGACATTGCATGGCACCTCCAGGCCGCACTTCACCACTGCTCTGGTGTTTTCAGCGTAAAACGCGAAATCTTTTTAGCTTGAAATATATTCTAAAGGATGTTATGTGAAAACTAAAACCAAAAAGAATTTATTGATCCTTATTCTCCATTATTATTTGTAGCTTTTTCATATATTAGGTTTGTTATTTTTAGCCCTCAATGTCAGTCAGTCGTGCCACCACTTTGGTCCAGACTTAAATATGTCAACAACTATTGCATGAATTGCCATGAACTTTGCTACATATATTCATGGTCCTCAGAGGATGAATCGTATACTGACTTCGGTCATCCCCACATTTCTCCTCTAGCACCCCCCGCAGGTCAAAATTCTCACTTATCCAGTAAAATATCTCAATATCTCATCAACAGATTGGCATGAAGTTTGGTGCAGACATTCATGGTTCCCAGAAGATGATCCATATTGTCTTTGGTGATCCCTGACTTATCTTATAGAGCCACCATGGGGTTGCCATTTGTGGTTTTTAATTGAATCGTCTCAACAACTACTGGATGTTTCGCCATGACATTTGGTACAAACATCCATGTTTCCCTCAGGATGAATTCTAATAACTTTGGTGACCCCTTTAACTTTTCATATAGCGCCATCATTAGGGTAATCTGGCCTCAGCTGTACTTTGGTACAATAGTCAACTACCATTTTGGAAATTAACTCATGGCACCGAGCATCTGACTGTATCAATGGGAAGCAGAGGCTTGGAATTTGAGTGGTAAGTTGTGTGAAATTGACACTGCTGAGTCACTATCACACAGAAAATAAAGGTTTCCATCGCAAATCACTGTACATCTATTGTGGAAAAATGGTTGTCTGACCTTTAACTCCAACCATGCGTCAAATATTTGACACCGGCAACAAACCAGGGTGTGAAATCCTTCAGCTTTGTATGTTATGTGTATGGCAGTGGAAAACGCTGCTCATGTGGTGTCAGCCATAGCCAGGATTTCAGGAATGACTCAGGGCTGAAGCAGGGCTGTGTGATTGATCAAGATAAGGGCTGAGTGGCTGTGGACTTAGTATAGTTGATTTCCTACAGGAGTCATCTCCTGCATCTAAGGAACTTCATCAGGATATGTCAGCAGATCAAGGAAACATTCTTGAGTGGGAATATCCAGCATTAGAGGAACATTCAAGGCTGACGGGGGTATATAAACACACTGTATAATACCACACTTCTCTCACATCTGGGCCGTTGTATCAACCTTTTTCACGTTTTCTTGTAGCTCCACTGGGAGTAAAGACAGAGGAGAGAAAGATAATTCAGCCCTACTTGCGTACATTTACACTTGATGCTAAAAGAAACATTATCTAATGTAAGGCTGATAAGGGGTTAGAAAAAGAAAACAGCGTGCTTATGAGAAATTACGTAACTCGTCTCTTTAATTCGGTTTAATTCCTGCGCTCTCCTGTGAACAGCTCAGTTGGGATTAGCGGTGCTGACGGCCTCGTAGGGACCAAAGGATCAAGAAACAGGTGGATACGGATTGTTCCCACCGAACTCATATTCTCTTCGTCTCTGGTCTTTGTCTTTCGGGGTCTTTTCTATTCCCCCCCCCCCTTTTTTTTCCTCTCCCGTCTCTGCTAAGTGAATGACTTAATGGACTTTGAATGGGTTTTTAAGAAAGCCAGGCCTCTGTGGTTTGGAGAGCTTGTGATGGTCAGGCAAGGCTGGGTTTGAGGTGCTGCCACACATCTGCATTATGCAACTACAAAGTGGATAGGATTACTTCCTTTAAGACATCTAAGACAACATTTTGACTTGATTATGAGTCCGTGAATGAGCTAAGTTTTCAAATGACCAAACTTCAACAGATCCTTTTAATGTTGGTACTGAGTATGAAGTAATAAATTCTGCAAAAAAATGTATTTGGAAATGAACGTTTCAGTGTTCTGCATGTTGTCTATCTGCTTTGTGTGGATACATGAAATTACACATATGATACAGTAGGGGTCGCTCATAGTGGCGAACCTACAGAGAATTATCATCCGACTCAGCTGTTCCTCTTGCATTTTTCGGCTCGTTTTGGTATTAGGGTTCGCGACTTTACTCTTTTGATTCATTCAGGAGAAGGTAAACACCAAAAGAGATGCTGAAGGGAGAGTGAATATTAGATTTACATTCATCAGCATCTGTTGGGTAACGTTACCTTACACGTTACTGCCATTAAAAAGTAACTTGTTAAGTTACAACATTAGCTACTGAGAAAAGTAACTTGTTAGAGTACTTTTGCAAATGGAAACCCCCTTGATTCCTTGCTCATGTCGGTTATACAGTATTGTCCAGAGGGCACATGTGCCTACTGTATGCCTATCTTTTGAATGTATTGACTCCACCATAGTCTCTTCTACAGCATCTGTAACTCTGCAGGCAAGAATAACAGATGCAATATTCCCTTTACAGCTCTGTATTATATCGAGGTAGCTAGCAAATGTTTTTTTTTCTGTCACTGGCACTGTTCCCTCCATGTTACACCTCATAGAGACTTTATTAATGATCTTACAGAAAGATGGAGACTCTACAGTTGATATTGGTAGCATCTCCCCCCTCTACGTGACCAGCTACAAGCTTGTTAATTTCCCCGGGAGTGCTGTTTCGGAGCTGTACTGTAGCACCGGCATCGCTCTCCTCCTCGATGTGCCTTGCATACGAAGCAATGCGTATGCTGGTGTGCTTCTTCAAAACTCAAGTAAAGTTCTTCGCAGCAGACAGACACTTCTCTCCCAGGCATAATTTGCATTTCACTGTGACTTCTTGTAACGGATTGCTGACAAACTTTAGCTTGTTACACTTCCCCCAAGTGGTCAACAAATTAATTAATAGTGGTTTAAAGGTCCCATATTATGCTCATTTTCAGGTTCATACTTGTATTTTGTGTTTCTACTAGAACATGATTACATGGTGTAATGTTCAAAAAAAACCTTTATTTTCTTCATACTGTCAGCCTGAATATGCCTGTATTTACCCTCTGTCTGAAACGCTCCGTTTTAGTGCATTTTGACGGAATTGCAACGAAATTGTGTTGCTAGGCAACAGCTTGGGTCCATGTGTACTTCCTGTCAGCTGATGTTATTTACATACACTGCAACCAGGAATAAACTGGGATACATTTAGAATGTTTACGTTTAAAATTGTGTCAAGGGTCTAAATATTGTATATTTGTGACATCACTAATGGGCAGAAATCCTGACAGCTTGTTTCAAATGCAGAGTTTCTGAATACGGGCTGTGTGTATTTCCCTGTGGATTGAGTGTTTTGATACTTTCACAGTATTTATATAGGACTTAAGCCTGCTTTATAATAAAAAAAACATGAAAATCTCACTTTTTTATAATATGGGTCCTTTAACAGTATTCTAGAAAGACATTTTAAAAAAATATTCTGCAATGCTTTTTGTTCTTTTAAAATACATGCATATTCAGAGTGCCATTTACAGTAATGACTCATCCATTTTCTCTGCAGAGCAGCAGCTTTAAGATATGAGGGTACTATCGTTCAATCTAGCTGTCTGTGAATGTCTCAGGTGAAAGGAGTGAGACTCCAAGGTAGGAGAGTTAAAAAAAAATAATAGAAAAAACAAGTGATTTTATAATACTGTGTATATTTGATTTTAATTCAGCTTAGTGTTTTGTTTTGTAAAGAGTGTAATTTCTCAATGTGGCAGTGGAAAACGTCTGTGTTATATTTTGAACAGGATGTCTCTAATGACAAACATACCATGCTGTACATTAAGACTTATGCGTAATGCATACAACACTTACATATTGGAAAAAAACTATAATGGTGTGACCCACTGATTTGGACTAAAGGAAATCCCTAAATTAAAGAAAACACCTACATGCGTGTCTTAATGGAGTGCTGGGACGTTACAAACTGCCAAAACAGCTTCAACGTACACTGGCGTCGATTCAATAGAAAGTGTGTGACACCGATTTAACTTATCCCAGTGGTGTTCGTTTGGGTTGAGGTCTGGGACAGCCAGGAGGGTGTTTCCATCACAGCTGAATAGGCAGGTTGCAGCACCTGAGCAGCTGTTTCCCCTTTTTGAAAGAATTTAAATTGACACATAGTCCAAGTTCCTACATCTGCATCGTAACAGTATAGTGCACTGTAAAATATCACTCCTTTGGCTTCCCGGCACCGCTGTGTTGATCGGATCACTCCCGCTGGATCGCCTTCCCTGTCCTCACAGGTCCTGCTGGAGGTATGATATCGGATGACACATTCCCACACTCCCAGTCAGGCATGGGAGAGAGAGAGGGGTGGGTGGGCAACGATGTGGCTTCACACGTGCCGCGCTGCATCTGTCAGAACTGGCCCTGCGTAGATATGGGATGCAGACACCTACGCAGACGATCCACCTCGAGATGCCCTTGTGCATGTACGAACTGTAAGAGTACGCAGTATGGGAAATGCTCGAGAAATGAAAAAAGCATGCGCACATGTATACTGAGATAAGAGAGGAGACAAACTCGGGCTGTCGACCAGATTAAGATGATTATCAGATTCTTGTGAGAAAAAGGTTTCTAGACAGAAAACAGAAAGTGATAAAAAAAAGGGAGATATCCTCACTCGCTTTCTTGCGAGAGTTAAAATCAATACCGCTCTCTCAGCACATATGAAGCTATCACTTGCGGCTGCTTAGTTTAGCTTAGCTTATTTTTGACATAAAGACTGGAAACAGAACTCATCTAATTGTTGGCAAGAAAGCAAATAAAACCTGAATCTTGACTTGGACTTGCAAAAAATGACTTGAGAGCATCTCTGCTTTTTAGTTCATGAAAGTATACTTTAACTCATAGTACTTAGCCAATGATTTATGTATTACATAAAGAGATTTGCTCCTTTTGCTATTTTTGACTTGATGATTTGTGATGAGATTAAAAAAATAATAAGATGGGTTGTTCTCGCATGCCTCTACGGTGAACTGATAATCCAAAAACTTGATAAATCAAAGTAAATTCATGTCAAAACATCCTTTTATAAACTCACACACTATAGGCTATCAAAAAGTAAGTGCAGCTACAAGCCAAGTATTCTTTTCTGTAGGCTTATAGGCAAGAATACTTAATTATACTTTTCTTAAGTATATCTTCATCAAAAGATTAAGTAAGTAGGCCTATAAGCCATGTATACTTAGACTTTTTTATACAATCCAAGTCTACGTAGACTTTTTGTATACTTGTCAGTACAAGTAAAGTATACTTAGACTTTTCTATACTTGTCAGTATAAGCCAAGTATATTTAGACTTTACTGTATTCTTGTTAGTATAAGCCAAGTATACTTAGACTTTTCTGTATACTTGTCAGTATAAGCCAAGTCTACTTAGACTTTTTTGTATACTTGTCAGTATAAGCCAAGTATACTTAGACTTTTCTATATACTTGTCAGTATAAGCCAAGTATACTTAGACTTTTTCTATACTTGTCAGTATAAGCCAAGTATACTTAGACTTTTAAGTATACTTGTCAGTATGATCCAAGAATACTTAAGTAAACTTTTGCTAAGTATATCTCTTATAAATATATAAAAAGTAAACTGAAAGTAAAGTACTCTCTTCTTTTAAGTTCAAAAGAAGTATACTAATAGCACACTTGAATAAACTTCATTTTGGTAAGTTCCTTTAAAAGGAAATAACCCTCACACAGTGTAAGCAGTCCTTGACTTTTTTAACCCAGACGCTGAAGTTTCTGTGATGGACAACATGTCTGATCACACTGCTGTGAGGTCCTTACCTTGAGCTTTATGAAGTGTCTGTGGTGCTCATGCTCCCATAGAGACCCTCCCTGGGCTTTTACAACGCCCCCACGGGACTCGTATTCCACAGGTCGACGGAGCAAAGGGTGAGAAACGGGCGTCAGAGTTCAGCAGAGTCACATGAACGGACTGACAACGGCTGGTTTACAGTCGGAAAGAATGGCTTCACACATGCCTTTGAGGGGAGATTTTAGTGTCTTATAATCACCGTGTGTGTGAGTGAGAGCAAAAAAAAAGTGGTACTTACACTAAATCTGTAACTAATCCATTTCCCACAGCCTCCCCTACATCTCGGTATCGCCGGTTTACGACACCACATCCACATGTTCGGTGCTGGCTGGCGAGTAAACAAACATGTGTTTGTGATGTTTATTGTTTCTGGCTTGAGGTTTTTACCATCAAGCATACGGTTTCGTCATGAAAAAGTACTGTTGAACCACCCCTCAGAGCACAGTGCTGATTAAGGACAGATCTGCTTGTAACAATAGAAAAGATACCAGAAAGAAAGACAGTCGAGCTGTTGTTAAAATAGCAAAAAGGCCTTGGTTGGGCTATACGTTACTGATATGTCTCTGATTTGATTGTATCATCCTGAGGCGTGGAATCCATCTTACTCCGCCAACGTATAAGAAAGCATTCCCCATATATAATAGGACTTAAGGGATAGATATGATGGAAACCAATAATTTCCATATTGTTGGCGATCATACCCTTTTTAACCCAAAGGGACCCCTATACCTTGATTGCACGCCTCCACCCATGGATCCAATCAGTTATTTGGTGGTGGTCCACTGAGGGGAGACACTGTTTCAACATCAAATTTCATTGGAAAACAAATACAATGATCTCATTCGCTGGATAGCCGAGGAGTGTAAGGACATTTCGTCAAAGTCCGTGTCACTGGGTGGCTGGTTATTAGTGTCACAGGCCATCACCTTCAGCCTGGATTAAATCTCCATAAAGAGCCTGAGCAATGTCCCAGACTAAAACTCCATACGACAGGATTTAGTGAAATGCGTCTAAATTAGCGTGTGATAGTGCCTTAATGCCTCTCACTTCTTTGCCATTTTTTTCCCTCCTTGGCCATGTGAACGCTGCAGCCAGCCAATACAAGCTGGATCAGGCTAATAGTTCCGTCACTAATGGATGTTATTGTTGAGTAATAGGAGAATTCACTGCCAAGCTCTGTCATGTGTTAGGGAATTGGGATGGGCGAAAGTTTATTGCTGTATACCTATACCTTACACTGTAAAAAAAAAAACACTTATTCTTATTGTGAGATGCTTTTAATAGTTAGTAGAGATAGCTTGAGGGCAACAAAAACAAGCTGTAAACACAACACTGATATATTATCACAATTTCAGTTCATATGGTGGACGTGTTAGCAAAGGACATGTAGCAGCATTAACATTCATTTGGAGTCTTGTTTCCCAATGTAACTCCAATTTTCACACTACTCGTATACCCTTTTTACACCAAATTATGTTTTTTGTATTATATTTTTTATACTATATAATCATAATTAATCAGAATGTTATATAATTTTTATTAGAATTTAATTTTATTATATTTTCTTAATTTTAAAAAATATTATTATTATCACTATCATTATCATTATTATTATTACGCATATATCCCATTTTTTTAAACATGGGAAAACCCACTAAAAATAGCTGATGGACTCCTTTCCCATTGCAAGTGTGCTGTGCCGTGTTACTTATTCAGTCTCTCTTTCAAACTCTTAAATCAGAGTTGGTGATTGTTGGAACAGTGGAAAGACTAACAAAGATGTTTTTGCTGAGTTTTATTTAGTTTTGTTGAGTTTGAATGAAGTGTGTTTTACGACCATCAGCGAGGTAAAATTACTGTTTCTGTCAATGGAGTCTGGTGGCTTTGAGGAGAGCATATTAATTGTATGTTTTTGTACCTTAATAAATTAGAATAATTGTCCAAATCCCTGTTGATTTTATTTCCTACATATTCATTTCAACGCGCGTCACATAGCATCGCACTGGAAAAGGGGAGAAAATTAGCATGTCCAACCAGGTGTCATGTTTCCATACTGATCTGAGCTGGAGACAATAAATACCCATGACTACTGCAGAGTCATTTGTCCTCGGGAATGTATGCTGATTGTAACCTTTCCCACTGAAGACAAAAGCCAGATGTTAGCGGGTTGAAGGGCTCTTGAGTTTCCACCAACTCCTGAAGGTAATATCTGGCTCTTTAGCTTGCTAAGAACTGACACATTTTTTACAGTGTATCCTGACTGCAGGCTCTCCAAACTGAGGCCAAAACAAAGCTTTATCTTGCGATCCGACTCCTCAGAGCTTCTGAGCCTGTCTACTTTAGCCCAAACGCCAACATGAGATATCCTCCATCTGACAAGAGTGACACCTATACACTTGGAAGTACTTTGTGGGCATTTAAATACTCGCTGTAACAGAATTAGTTAACAGTGTAGTTGGAGACACTTGACACGTGAGATAAGGATGGAAACATCCATCAGCACTTTTTTTTAAATTTCAAGTTAATGTCCTGTAAGATTGAAAACACATGTGTACATTAACATTCCTGTTAAGGAAATCTTTGTCAAACGGTTTTATCATCAGCCTATAAAAACTCCTGCTGGTTTGTCTACTTAAAGTAACCTCAGTGTGCTTTCATTTCGGGCTTCGGCGTGAATCATTTTCGTAAGAGCAGCTGTCACTTCTGTTTTTTCAAATGATGGATTTTTTTTCATTTTGGAGGAAAATCAACAGCATTCCTTGTGGCTCTTCCTGCACACCTGGTAGGTGGAGTTAACAAACCAAGAGTAAAGTGAAACATGGCTTTTTTTACTCAGTGGTTATTCCTGTAACTTGGTCAAACAAAACCTAAAGCTTTCAGATAATCAACCGAGCTTAAATTACCCCCTTGGCAAATCTCACAGACAACAGTTGCAGCCCATCTCTGCAACGACGCTGTCACAGATCCACCGAAGAAAGGAAGAGCGTGTCACAACAGATCGTCCGCTTGTTAAAGACAGAGTCGCACGCTAATGGCAACAGTGTGTTTTCTCTCCCCGCAGACACCTCAGCAGCAGATATGCGCCATGTGCGCTCCCGGCTAGCTCCGCTCGTACCCTGCAATTTTCCAAAGGATAGCTGGGGAGGCTTGTTTCCACGCAGGGGTCAAACACAAACAGAGGGGTATCATCTGTGAGCAGGTTCAGGAGGAGTTCAAGGGAAGCAGGGCATCATTTTCACAATTAGCCTCGCTTTTAAATGCCGAGGTCCTTTGCCATGATTGAGGCTTTTGGTTTGGAGCACAGTGTTTATTGGCTCCATTATGGCTTAATCAGAGCTGGTTTGACCAGTTCCTGTTTCTTGTTTCTTTGTGCCGGACTAAACTACGCTTCAGGTGATAGGTGTGTGCTTGCATGTCTGTATGCGTTTAGAGTACATTTGAATGGCATTTTTAATTGAATAAAGTATAGTTATTGGGTTTTCATCATCTTGGTTTTGTTAGACACGCTACTAGCGTGGCTAATGGATGTCAATTTCGGTTCCGTCAGTCGGTCCACCACAATTGGTCCAGACTAAAATGTCTTAACAACTGTTGAATGGATTGCCGTGGTCCCCAGAGGATGAATCCTAATAAATTTGGTAACACCTCTGACTTTCCCTCTACAGCGCCACCAGTTGGTCACAGCTTTCTCTTAACCAGTGAAATGTGTCAACATCTACTGAATGATTTGGCACAAATAGAATTTGATATTCATGGTTCCCAGATGATGAACCCTACTGACTTTGATGATGGTTACGGAAAAACTACTGACCCCATTTTCATGAAATTTGGTGGAAGGGTGTAGCATGAGCCAAGAACAAAGCCATTAAATGTTGAAGCGGACACCCACATGTTGGAGCGGATACACGCATTATTGTTCACCTTTGTTAACATTGGGAGATTTGGCCTTGTCTCCGAGTATCCTTCTAGTTAACAAATGTTTGTGTGCTTACATGCTAAACAACGATGGTGAACATGGTAGACATTGGACCTGCTAAACATCAGCATGTTAACATTGACTATGTTTACGGGCACAAAAAAAAAAATCTGTTTTTTGCCCTCATTCTGATAAAGACACATTTTTACTAAGCTGTTTACATGGTTAATGAAAATGAATAATAATAATAATAATAATAATGGTGGCAGACTTGTTCAACCGTGCGAACACAGCCTCCATCTTTCATTCCTTCAACCACCTTCTTAAAAAGGTCGGTGTAACGATATTTGCACATATCCAAAAACCTGTTGATATCCAATACGTCTTTCATAACGGTTAAAAGTAGGCTTGCTTTTCCTTCCGACCAGAAATGTGGGCTTTTCTTTTGGGCATGCATCTCTGCAAACTGTCGGCTAGTTTGTTTGTGGACAATGCACAGAACTGTCCGTAAACAGTCAAGAGGCCACGTGTCGCAAACTGCTGTAAATGCTACAAATGAGACGCATTATACGCTGAATATATGCCCGAAGAATGCTCCTGAAACCCGAATAATATCGGCATATCCCACAAGTCTTAATCGGAAAATGCTCCTTTCAGAATAAGGTCTAATTCAGAATACCCAGACGGAATATGCCGTTAACATGACCCGTATCAAATCTGAAATAATAGTGTGCATGTAAACATGTACTTTCAGGGTCATACAGCCTCACAGAGTCACAAGTTGGAGTGTTTACCCCCAAAAATTCAGCTGCTACCTTGACTTTATGCGTCACCCAAAGGTGCTCTGTCGTCTTCTGTATTTCTTTATTGGTGGCAGGGTGAAAAGGACAAAGAGGACAGGAAAAGGAGGAGTAAAGGTGCCTCTCTGTCTGTCTGTCAGATGTTTTATTCATTTTGTATCTTAAAGCCAGATGGAAGAGGTTTGTTACGCAGCCTGTCATATAAATTCTTGAGACATTGGTTCGGGTTAAGCATGGAGAGAAGGGAAATCAAGGGGTTATTAAAGACACTAACCATGGAAAGAGTGTGATATTTTTCTTCTCAGACAGCAGAGGAGACAGTAAGAAAGTTAAAAAAAAGACAGTTTGATGCATTTCCCTCGAACATGTGAACCGTCACATAAATCTTTGCTTCGCCTAAAGATTTAGGATGGACCTGGACAATGCTTTTCGCACTTCCTCCTTCCTTCTTCCGTGAAGGTGTGTGTCCAAAGGGAGAAAACAAATCATGAAGAGAGGTTGGGAAAAAGTGCTAAAGGGAGGGTTAGGAGGTTTCAGGGTGCTCAGACAGCATGGGGAGGTTACGGCAACTGGGAGAGCAAAGGTCAAGGAAGGTAGAGAGAAAGGGGAGACAGAGAGGAGAGGAATATACCAAGTGGATGGAAGAAAAAGGAGGAGGGGGGTGCTTTAAAGTGTCTGGGACAGATTATCCTTGGAAGGCAATCAATCTTCCCCGGGATTTAAAACGACTGCAGGGGGGCAAATGCATGCGCACACATACATACACACATTGAGAGATCACCCCTCTTAACCTCGTCTGTCTCTCTTTTTTTTAATCTCTCCATCTCTCCTTCCACCTTTCCTTCTCCGTATACGCTTGAAGTTTAAAGTCAATTGTAGATAATAGTGTTGTTTCTCAAGGTGTGCGTTTGAACCTGGGGTCCCCCTCCGCACACATGGCTGCAATTTCGGGAAATGCAAGGGGAACGAGCGACACGGAGAGGGAGAAAGAGACAGACAATGTGGTGGTGGGAGGGTGGGAGTTCTGTTTCGGGGGGAACATGAGGGTGCATTTAGGCTGTGTGGAGAATCGCTGGATCCACGTGAGGGCTGGAAAATAAAGACAGTCTGATCTGCAGATGGTCGGAACACAGTCCTGTATTGTGTCAACAGCTCGGGCCTCAATAAACTGTGGCATCCCGGCTGGAGACGTCCAGGATTCTCCGCACATTTGGAACTCAGCACAAAAAGTTTTCTTTTTGGCGTAATTATTTGTCTGCCTTGTTTCCCAGTTATTTTTTTAAAATCACAATATTCTTCCAGCCCTCCCTGACAGCTTCCTGTCTCCATAATAAGCCTCATATCAGAGGCCATCTGTGAAAGTCCAACTACTTAGTATGGATGCCATGATGACACGCTATGTAGCTAAAATCAATCCACACAGCTGCAGCAGCAGCAGCAGCAGCAGCAGGTAAGACATGGTCAGACACGCAGAACAAATATGCTGAGCGAGAAAAAAAAGTGATTTAATTAGCTTGACATGTCAAATGCTGGAGCAAATCATCTCAAGGTGATTGAAGTTAATGGGAAATCTGATTTATTATTAGATGACTGGGCAATACCACCACTCTGTCTGAGATTATGCAAATTAAAAACACCCATTAATTTGCACAGACGTGAGTGAAATGTTAAAAACTTCCTCTTAAGTTTGCCGTCATGCAAGTTCATGTTCAATGAGGAAATGTTTGTGCTCTTGACTCCAGGGTTATCAGGAAGTGGTATCAGGTGTGTGTAGTTAAAGTGAGCAGTTCCTTCATTTAGAAAGATAGTCTGAAGAACTTCAGAGAACTAGGACAGGCTCTCAAAAAGCAACATGCAAAACACGACAAAGTGTGCAAAAGTGAAGAGCTTCAGTCATCTTCAGCACAACTTACAGCCCATGTGGCTCTGCAGAGGCTCAAGGTGCTTTCAATCAACTCATTAAGTGTGTGGGTGCATGCTGTCTCACTGAGAACACACCGTCCTTAGTGTCATTAGGAACACCTGCGCTTTCCCTGCTATGACAAGCCAAAATGTTTGCTGTGAAAAAGCCCTATATGTACATATGTATATTAAATACACCCACATGCCAGCATAAACACATATTTTGCATGAACATACATACTTATGACTGAATCATTCACTGAAACGAAAACATCTCCAAATCACTTTTCACATTGTTACCTTTTGGCATCACTGTCTCCTTCAAAATTACATTCCCATACAGTTAAACTTCATTCTCAATTACTCAATTACGGTTGCAGTTTTAAACAGTTTTAAATGGTTTAAACACGTGGTTAACGTTGTAAAGTGAGATAAAATAACAACAAAACTACTTGGTTAAGTTTAGTCAAAAAAACATCATGGTTTGGTTTGCAAATATTCAATGCAAACATGCCCAAGTTGATCTGCAACATAATATTTTTTCTGATGATTCAGTATCAGAATATCTCATCAAGAGTGGAAACGAATAGTTTAGTTGAAATGTCTCCAATATTTTTTTGATAATGGATTAATTGTTTAATCTGTTTTTTTTTTTTTAAGAAAAAATGTGTACTGGTTAAAGTTTTTTTTTATATAAGCTTTTATTTGCTGCTTTCTATGATAGCAAAATTTATATATTTTGGGGTTTGGACTTTTGTCGGACAAAATAAGTAATTTAAAAATTTTGCCATTCATTTTCTGACTGATTCTATAGACCAAACGATTCACTAGCTGTGTTTCCATTCAATTGTGAAGCGAATTTGAAGTGCACTTGTGAAATGTTGAAATGAATTAGGTATGTTTCCATCAACTAGTTTGCAGTGAATAAACTCAGCTACAACGTAGTTTGGTCAGAAGTTGTCTGTAATCCACCAGTAAACAGAGTAGAAGAAGAAGTAGAGGTTGTGAACCAGAAACTTAACAAGTCGGCTTGTACGTCTAACCCATGTACGAGAGAATAATGGAGAAGGACTCAGTTTCAATTGGGCGAGTTTTAGCTGTTTCCTTCGTGTCAGCTAAATTGTTCATGTTTCGTGCTGTCCAGAGATCTAGACAATATAAATATATATCCAAGAAGATGCCGACAGCAGAAACAGCAGATCAGTCAAGTGAGTTAAATATTCTCTACGTCAGAATGTATTTGTCAAAGGCGTTTCCATAATCCAATTTAGCGCATCAACTCTTTTTCCTTTAAAAGCAAAAAATCTCCTCAAGCGAGCGTAAAAACTTTTTTTTCGCGTTTAAAGTTTTATTGAATTTTGCCGTTTCCATACAGGGCTACTAGCCATTTCCCCTCACACCACACATAAGGGTCATCTTTCATACTTTGGTCCGCAGCTTAAGTGTAAAATCAGTGTGCTAGGGTTGTCTTGCAAGACATAATATTATCATTATTAATGGATCAAACTGGATCAAAAGTCTGACAGCGCAAAATTACTTTTTCCCGAGGACTTACTTCTTTTTTTTTGTTTGACTGAACAATAACTCTTCTAATCTTTAGATCTTTTTTTTTTTTTGAATGATGATATTCAGGTGGAAGAGTTTCATGCATTGCATTACACTCTTAAAATATTCCCCCTCGGTGAAGAATGGACTCCTTGTTGAAAGGAGCCGGCCAAGTGCGGGCTCCACGCTGCGATGAATTGATGCCATGGATTTTTGAGTTAAAACCCAAATCCCAGGATTAAATCGCTCTCTTTTTCGCTGTGTCAGGGTGATTGATTTCCCAAAAGCGGTATATAGAGAGAGCATTTGGCAGAATGTGGAGGATGACAAACTCTTTCTGTGTGCTTCACCTCCAAGTAATACGTTCTTAGAGATGCGAGGGCAGATGACACATTTAGTGGAAGAAGTTAAAGAAACTTTTCGCGAGGCGTGAAAGGAAGCCGTGAACAAGAAAGCTATTTTTTTTTTTTCCGGAGAAGGCCTGTCCTTGGCTTTTGTGCATGTTTCCAGCTGTGAGATCACTGCGAGCATCCATCTTTTTTTTTTCTTCTTCTCATCGTCTCTTCCTGTTCTCCTCAGCGAGAAGACTCACACACACACATGTGGACACACACACAGATGCAATCACCCTGTCTGTTCAGCTGCCAAGGCTAAGTGCCCTGAATCTGCAAGATCTCTATCAAATTTGCAGACCTACGGAGAGCAATTTCTCAGTGGGATTGCACATGCACGTGCATGTGTCTCCTCATCGTGTGTCTCTGTATGTGTGTGTGTGTGCAAATCCTCAGTCTGTGTACACTCAACTCGGACCTCTGCCACAGCATTTGTTAGCATTTCTTTGTGCTCAGCCTTAAGACAAACATCTCTTGGCAGATCGCATCACATGTTCTCCCTCTCTGTTTAACACACACGCTGCGGTCTGCTGTCCCTGATTGATAAGATGTCTGCTGAGAGGTCTATCTGATCATTTCAACATGCTTGTGTTGACTTTTGTTGGCTTTTGCCCGGCTTAACTCGCTCTTCTTTTCTTCCTCTTCTGTTCTCCTTTTTGTTCTGCATCCCTTTCACTCTCTCTGCTTAACTTTTCTCCCATTTTTGGTGTGATATCAATCGTGGAAAAATAGAGATGTGCTGTTTATTGTTCCACTGTCGTCTATTCCATCACTTTCAGCTCTCTGGCTGGCTGCGAAGTTGTTCATCTGAGAAATGAAGCTCGCCCGGGTTGTTGCTTTCACTTTGGATAAGAGCATCAGGGAGACGCCTCAGATGTAAATGTTTATACAAAGAATACAAAGTTGCAGCGGATTGCATGAGATGTAGGGCCTAATGAAAAAACTGGCAGGAGTTCACAAGATTTTTTTTTTTTTTTGCGTCAAGGTTTGTTCAGACAGAATGCGAAAGGAATTTTAGAGGTGGCAATATCGCATACATATCCGACGCAAAGATACAAGTGGATGCGAGCACGAATTCGAGTTTATGACTAATTCATGAGCAAACAGCATAGAGACTATATGGGAAAAAGGAGAGAAAACTGGAGATGGTGAGCTCTTAGATCAGTCCGATGTCACATAAACACACAGAGACAGACACCACACACCAGTCAATATGTACGTTGCTAAGCAGAAGTTAAAGAGGGTTTTGGCAGATGGAGGAACCCTAACGGACAATCCACATGGAAAGCAGATGAAAAATGAACTCGCTTCACATAATTATGTATGAAACTGCCAATCAGATTTATTTATTTCTTAATCGAAGGTGGTGAAAGGCCGTTCTGGATCGTTTTTGAAATGTTAAAACTTCCTCTTAAGTTTGCCGTCATGCAAGTTCATGTTTAATAATGTGGAAATGTTTGTGTTCTTGACTCCAGGGTTATCAGGAAGTGGTATCAGGTGTGTGTAGTTAAGGTGAGCAGTTCCTTCATTTAAAAAAATAGTCTAAAACAACTTCAGAGAACTGGGACAGGCTCTTAAAAAGCAACACGGCATATGCAAAACACAACAAAGTGTGCAAACGCGAAGAGCTTCAGTCACAGCTTCAGAAAAAGGCCTATATATAGAAATAAAATGAACCCATATGTAGGTACATGTCTGCATATACACATGCTTTTGCAACAAATATACAGAAAAATATTTAGGCAGGCTTATGACATATCTTATGGCAACCCCGTCTCCGACAGAATTTTGTTCCCACACAACTAAACTGCATTCTCAATTACTTTTAGAGGGAAACATATTTTCTTCCGGATTACAGTCGCAGTTTCAAACACGTGGTTAACATTGTAAATTGACACAAAACAACAACAACCAAAAACGCAACAAAACTACTTGGTTAGAATATGCAAAAAAAAACATCATGGTTTGGTTTGCTAATAATCAATTCAAACATGCACACACTTTGAGTTGATCTGCAAGATAATATTTTGAAATTAACTCCCTTAACATTATCATGTATGAAACTGACAATCAGATTTATTTTACTTCTTGATCGAAGGTGGTGAAAGGTCGTTCTGGATCGTCTCGGCCCACTTTAACCCCTGCTAGCTAGCTACAGCTAACGCCTGTGCAGTCATTTGATTTGTACACGTACAGGTAGATACAGTAGCCGAGCTAAACATGGGTCAAGTCTAGAAGGTGACCCCTAAGTTGTGAAACTCATGTGAGAAGGTTAAGGTTAGGCATTGACCTCGAATGGTTAAGGTTAGGATATGTCATCGGGCAGCGAGTTTTGCACGTTTTTGCAACTTGGGGGTTACCTTCTATTGGACTGCAAAAACACTCCAGTGGTTAAATTCAATAGTCTTTTATAGAAGATCTTTAAAATATCAATGATTATTTTATGATCTTGTCAATCATACATTTTGTCAATTTTTTATTGCTTTTATCCTAAACTCCACTCTTTACTGTATGTGAGTTTAGCATGCACGCACAGAAGGACACACATCATGCGTGATACACATCCTGCCGCTGGTTTTACGCTGTACCACCGATCAGCAGTTGGTGGTGGTATCGCACAAAGAAGTGTAGCAACGCGTCCGTAAAGGCAGGGAAGAAGGAGGTAACCTAGCAAACATTGATGTGCCAACACGTTCTCATCCCAACTCATCACATACCACCCCTTTGCGTCACACCCCATGGTGTCACGCCTGGCGTCACTTCATTTTCGGGAATCAAAACCACTATAGTTATCCTTGGCGTCACTTTAGGATTAGGCAACAAAGCCACTATAGTTAGGTTTAGGAAAGAACTACATGGTTGGGCTTGAATCTACGTTTGTACAGTGAAAATGACACTGAACGTTGTGAACACGGGACACGAACGAACAGCGGATTTTAATGTGACGCATTGTACCCATCCACCTCCCCTCCCGCCCGCCCAGTGTGTCTCTTTCGCTCTTTGAACTACGTCACCACACTCCCGGCGCACTTTCTCAGAGCATTTACCAAACGCCGACGGCCGTGACAAAGTCTCAGTATTTAACGTCCTGGGAATGAGAACGGGCTCGATGTGTATGATTTCAATTATTAAAAACATCGGCTTTGCAGATGTTTTACGAAGAACAAAATGCATTTTACACGTTTGTTAGACTTCAAGAATACAGGATTTGAAAAGCCCCCTCTCTGGTGCCCCTAGTGGTAGTATCAAAATAGACTTATACTTTATTGATCCCAGAGGAGGATAAAAAATTTTCACGTACTTATTTTTTAAACATTACACAGGCCTGAAATACACAACAAGACCTACTCATATACATTACTGGAGAGATAGCGTGCTTGACATTATAGAGAATTCTAAAGAGTGAAGTTTGTCACCTCCTGCACCCTCTCCGTCTTTTTGTCACCTCATCAGTCGTCATTCTCACTGTAAACCTCTGCATGACTCCCTATTTGTCTGACCTCTCTCCCTGTCAGTCAGCTTGTCAGTACAGTTGTTAACCGCTGCCACTCAATCTTTTTTTGTTTTTTGCTTTAACCCATTTCTGTCTGTGAGCAGCGTGCCTGTAGATAATCTTCCACTCATCAGAGAGTGGAGGACTGGTTTTGGCTCGTCTTTCCTGGGCAGCTGCTGCTGGAGGTGCTGTTTAAAGTGGGAGAGAGACTCTTGGCGATGCCGTGAATCACATGTTGCCGTCTTGATAGATGTTTGAGGAATGCCCCGAGGCTATTTCAGTCTCCCCCCTCTCTCCAGACCTTCCACCATCTCCCCCCCTCTAACTCCTCGTCTTTTCTTTTCTCTTCTCCTGTGACTCCTGTAGTGATATAATGACAAGCCCTCTACTCTAACGTGACTTTCTCTTCCTCTTTCATCAATCTGAACTCATTCCACTATGCCAGACAGACAGGAGGGATCTCCCTGGAAGAGGCCCAAGTGTGTATATGTTTGTGCGAGTGTATATGATCTCGTATCCGGGTGAACCAGAAAACTATTTCTTTCCACGCTCATAAATCCGCCATGAAGTGAGACACTGATTATTATTTCGGTGGCAGACACAATAACTTCGAAGCAGCAGGGACTGTGTTTTAATAGTGTTTGATAGATGACGAGATAATCGTCGTTTTCGTTAATGGTTATGATAAATGAAAATGTTTGACTTTCTCAGCAACATAGAAACATTCTTAGCAATAAATCAGAAAGTAATCATACCTTTTACTTGGTGTGTATGGAGTGTTTGTTGTTGTATTTCACTATTTCTAAGGAGACAAATGTATGAATGCAAAAACATAAACACATCTACACATGCATTTATGCCAATAAAAACACATGCATAGCATTTCTATTGATGCATTTTATCTATTTCAACATTGGAGAAATCACATGCATTCATTTATCATTTATAATAATAATAATAAATTCAACTTATATAGCACTTTTCAAGGACTCAAAGACACATTTCAGTGCTTTTGACCTAAAAAGGGATTTTTGTGAAAAGTGCTTTGAGCTAATACTAACATCAGACAGTGCTAACATACTAATGTTCAGTAGGTAATTTACCATGTCTACTGTCTTATCACGCTATGTTCGCACTATGAGCAACAAAAGCAACAAACGGCCAAGTGTGGCCAGCTACATTGTTGCAGTTCAAGTGTTGCTCAAGCGCTCCTTGATGTAGTTATGTCATTAAATAGCACTGGGAACTGGTAAACGGCATTATTTTTAGATGGAATGGAACAGGGTGAAACAAAAACATATGACTGGTTGACGCTTCGCCGCATCATTGGAGCGCTGAAAAAAGTTTCGGCCAACTCAACGTTAATTGTCGAACCCGTCCGACATTTGCCGGGCATCGGTTTGTAGCTTCATGTCGCAGGCTTCCATTGAAAATGACTCATAGCCTCACAAAGAACAGCAGAGGCTGATGGGAAGGTCATTAGTTTTGCAGGTATTTGGTCAGAAACCAAAGTAGATAGATACAATAGAGATATTTCTCTCAAAACAAAAAAAAAGTGAACCTCATGGTGGCGCTAGATGAAAAGTCAAGGGATCACCAAAGTCATTAGGACTCATCCTTTGTGCACCATGAATGTCTGCACAACATTTCATGGCAATCCATCCAATAACTGTTGAGATATTTCAGTCTGGACCAAAGTGGTGGACTAACTGACCAACCGACATTACCATTCTTGGAGCCACGTTGCAAAAACAATTAAATTCAAGTAATGATGTGACTGCACTATAGATGAAAAACACACACATTAACCTTTGACTCCATCTTGTGTAGCTAAAATCAGCATCTTCATCAACGAAAAAGAGTGTGATGCAACCGTGTGCGTTGCTTTCGTCCCAATACAGTCCCCTTTCCTTTGAATCGATACAGCGACGATGGAACATTAAGGAACGACGCTCCCACGGCTTAAAGGAATGATGTGAAAAACATTAAGTCATTTTTTCTACAGTGGAAAAAAAGAGTTGGGCAATTAGGAAATGTGCAATATCAGACAAAACCATAAAGGCATCGAATGAGTAAACCATTTTCTTGGTCTCATCTAAATGTCATTGTGGCTTCGGCCGCAGTTTGTCATTCTTCTGCAGCTTGCGATCGCCCCTCCCAGTTTATTTCTTGTGACTTTTTCCACTTCCTTTTGTCTTCTGTCTTCTCTCCTTCCCTCATGATCTCCGCCTTACCCCTTTAATTTAGCTCTCCACACATATACATCTGTCTTTTTTATCTTCTTGTATCTTTTGCTCTCCTCCCGCTCGAGTTCTGTGAAGCAGACACGACCCTGCTGTCCACTCCCATATTCTTAAAGTGGGTTCTTGAAATCACATTAACCTAATGCATGAGGGCTATACGCACCTCATCATATGGGAGTCGAACTCTTAAGTAAGCATTATGACATTTCCTCGGGATGAATCCAAGATCAACACATCTGATGAAGCGCTCCACGGTGTCTACGGTTAGCTCTGGGTGCATCGCTCTTCCCATTGGGTGGCCTCTTTCACCATGAGAAAAAAAACATCCATGTTTCAGACATTTTTCTTCCATGTCACACCAGCGCAGATCATCTCACTCTGGTGTTGTAACTCCTTCAGTCTCCATCTCTCATTAGGTACACAGACTGACATTTGACCCCTGTCTGCTGACCTGCTCCAGGGTTGTGTGTCTGGGGGGTGTAACAGTGAGCCAACACACACACAGAGAGTGAGATAGTTATCATTTGAAGTGTCTAGAGGAGGGATTGGCTGCTCTGCATTGGTGATGGGTGGAAAGCGTTCCTGGGAACACTGGAACTAAAACTACTAAAACTACTTTTTTTTTCCCACTGGGGTTGCCTGTTTTTGCACTTTTTTCTAAAAATCACATTCAGAATAGATGGTTTTGTGTGTGTGCGTGTGTGTGTGTGTGGGGGGGGGGTGTGTGTGTGCGTGCCTGGTGTCCCTGTACCTCAAGGTCCGATAATCCACTTGTCAACTGACCGTAAACTCAAGAGTGTGTGGTCGCCGTGACGGCTGCTGCGTGTGTGATGTGTGACATTCCTGCCATACCAGACGATCACGCAGACTAGGAGAGAGAGACAGAGAGAGAGAGATCAGCCTGTTCTCTCAAACTGGTGAATGCACCAGTTTTCTGCAAAAGCCAATGTTACTTGCAACATGAGTATTATAATTTGCATTTGTGAAAAGGAAACATGTGGTATATAGGCGTTGACATTAAATCCAGAGAGAGATCCAAAGAGGAATTGACTATGTTTTCATGCACATTAATATTCCACTATTATTCCAAATTTGATACGGGTCATGTTAACAGCATAATCCGTTTGGATATTCTGAATAAGGCCTCATTCCAAACGGAGAATTTTCCGATTAATACATGCGGGATATGCCAATATTATTCTGGTTTTAGGAGCATTCTTTGGACATGTATACAGCACACGTGGATCATACGTCTCAATTGGGGTTTTTACAGCAGTTTGCGACACACGGCCTGTCGTCTGTTTGCGGCCAGCTCTGTGTTTTACACAAACCAACTATTTGACAGTTTGCAGAAATGCACGCCCCAAAAGAAAAGCCCACATTTCTGGTCGTAAAGAGAAACACACCTACTTTTAAACATTATGAAAGACTTGGGTATCAACAGGTTTTTGGAAATGTGCAAATATCGCAACACCAGTCTTTTAAAGAAGGTGGTTCAAGGAATGAAGGAGGGAAATATCCACCAGTAGGTACATTAATCAGAGTATGCACGGCTGCATGTAAACGGGAATATTAGTGGAATATTCATTTTCATTAGCTATGTAAACAGCTCAGTAGGAATATTGTCTTTTTCTGAATAATATTTTGTGCATGTAAACATAGTGATTAAAACAAATAGGTTACAGATGGAGACTAGAGCCACACTAAACTAGTTGGTATTGAAAACACAGTAAATGCTCAAACGCTGCATCAAAGCCAACTACTCAAGTGCGTTATCACGTCGCAGGGACGAGGAGGTCACGCCCCCTCCACTATGTGAAATCTGGAAATTTCTCACCCCCAATATCTGTGATGACCAGACGGATCAGATCCTCCATCCTCCCTTTTTTAATGAAGCACCATGTATCTCACTATTTGATGCCACCAGTAAATGTGTTCTGTATCAATTCATTTGGTTGCTCTCTAACTTCCAACAAAATTCCTCCATTCTCATTTCCCAGATCCCTCTGTGCTCCTTAAAGCTTGCAGCGGGATATTCATTGTTAAGCCTCTCAAGATGGCCAAGAAAGCACAAGAGCATCTTAAAACAATTACAGGCCTCATGTGTCATTAAAATAAAACTGTGGACAAAATGGACAAAAAAAAATGAGCACACAGTAATACTGTTTATAAGTAAAGGTGTTGCTTGGTAACCCGACTGATCGGGATAATGTGACTGGAGGATCAGAGGAAACATATTTAGACCTATCATTCCTGTTTTGTAACTTAAACCAGAGATGCAAACACACATAGAAGTGCACACACACACACACACACACACACTCACTCTCTCTCTCAGTGGTCAGATTTATGACGTCCTCCAACATAACAGAGACAAATGGTAGTGCATAGTTGTGTGAATGGGAAGATGAATGGTGAAGCTATAAAACAACTCATGGAGAAGGCGCAGCTGACATTGTATGTCTTATCCAGCCCTGCTACAGTACATGCCTACCGCCATGTTGCATGAATCAGATTCAGTTTTTCTGTTGTTTCTATGAGTTTGTGGTTAGCTGATCATTTTTACGGCTCTTTTGATGCACTTTATGAGTTGTAGTTAGAAAGTAAAACCAAAACCAAATAGTGCAAAGTAAAATCTTAATTTGGTGAATCATGCAAGGTGGCAAAATGTCACTCTGATTTGATGTCATTCAGCTCCACCTTCATGATCCAGCAGGTTACAGTCCTCCGCTTTTTTCATCCTCATTCCTCCGTTATTGATTTAAAGTGCTCTCAGCTCACTTTTACTGCTCTGTCTTATAGAAACCACATCCTCCTCCCATTGGACGGATAACCGCCTCATAAATCAAAGCAATAAAAAGTTCTTGTTTCTTACATTTTCCACTTTTCTTTCACTCACATCAGTTTTCACCCACCTCCTCTCTTGCTCTAAATTATCTCGTCTTTATCCACCATCCCTCCTCCCTGTTATTCTCTCCCTCCTTTTTTTTTTTTTTAATTAATTTTGCACACAAGCTAAAAAGTTTCTGGGCTGCAGTTTAGAGTTCATAACCGACTGAAAGGAAGAAATACTGTCCTCCTAACTGTTCTGCAATGAGCCTTTCCACACTTACTCAGAGAACCAGCGGGAGGTCCGGGCCGATGGGAAAAGCATTTTCACAACTCTTTCCTGCAAGCCGTGGCTCTTGAAAAAAAAAAAAAACACATACATGTTGGTCAGTCAAACGTGTCCTTATTCACTTATGTGTTACAATGAGAAGTGGTTTCGGAGCCAGAATCCTGTGGTGGGATGAACCCCTGTGACACCGCTATGTGGAAGCTCTATACGATGCTATAGTTTTCTCAAAGAAGAGGAAACACTCTTGGTTGTTCTCGACAGTCCAAACACTTATCACAGAGCACATATAGGCTACAAAATTAAGTCACGATGACTTCCCACAAGCATCTGTTTAACACTGAGAGCTAAAAAAAAGAAAAGAGGCGTCATGGTGGACACAAGGCCAGAGATCCATGTTCGCACTGCAAGCAACACCACCAGCAAGTCAGCGGAAGTCCATTCACTTCCTTCTGACGAGTGACCGAGGAAACTCAGCCAATGTGTGGACCATTAACACATTTGTAAGGTGAAAAGAAAGATGAACAAACTGATCTTCTTATGACAATCACCCATCAACAGCCAATCTGATTTTCAAAATCCTTGGTTTGCTTTTTGGTTTGATTTTGTTTCCGGCACAGCAGTTTTTTCCAGTTATGTCTACATATTTTATTAATTTTCCTTGCTGCACATGGCTGACAGAAAAAAAAACCCTCCTGTGAAGACAATTCATTCAAGTAATAGTTTGTTATTTTGGGGAATATGCTTCTTTATTTTCATTTCAAGAGTTAGATGAGAGGATTGATAGGCTACTACTCCTCCATAAGTATGGGCATTAAATATAGAGCCAGAGCCAGCAGGCATTAGCTTAGCTACCATAAATACTGCTGCTGTTCACCAATTGATCGCTACAGCATTTGACCATAGACATATAAGAAGTGGACTAAGTCACCGTGACGTAACCCATTGGTTTGCAGACCGCCGTTTTGAAGCCTCAAGCTCGGCATTTTGGCTGTCGCCATCTTGGTTTTTTGCAACCAGAAGTGACACGAGAGGGTGGAGCTAAGAACAACAGAATGATGAATAATACATTTTTAGGCGACCAAAAAAAAAAAATCACGGACAACTTCCAGACCAAACAACATTGGGGTATAGACCTATCAGTCACAAGGTAGCCACGCCCTTTAGCATACCCTGCTTTATGGTCTATTTGACTCTAAATAGGACCATAATTTACTAAATGAACATCATGCTGTATTGAAGAAGACTTGAAACTAGCACAAACTAGTACAATGTTTACTGAGGTAATAAATCAAGTGAGAAGTAGGCTCATTTTCTCATAGACTTGTATACAATCAGACTTCTTTTTGCAACCAGAGGAGTCGCCCCCTGCTGGCTGTTAGAAAGAATGCAAGTTTAAGGCACCTCAGCATTGGCTTCACTTGTCAGACCCGGAGGTTGCACATGTGACTACTCGCAAAACTACACCTTTCATATAGGCATATTCTTGAACTTTGGAAACAGGGAAACAGCCTGCATTTCTCCAGTCTTTATGCTATAGGTTAAGCTAATCGCCTCCTGGTTCCAGCTGTATACTTTTTATTCTTTATTATAGCCTACTATGTACAAAACAGCTGCTCAGAGTTAGTGATTGTTAACTTTAATGAGGTTGCTAAGGTCTCAAACTGTACATGTTCTGTACTGTATACATAGTGTAAAGTTAAAGGTTTGTGGAAGGCCAACCTCCTCAGGCATTTCTGAGTCAGTGTGAGTGATTTACTGTCTACCGTGGTGAGGAAAATGCCTGCCAGAGAGATAGCATCAGCCCTACCTGGAGACTTATTAGAGCCCATCCCAGTCCATTAGTCCATTATCTCTCCGTCTCCCATTCTTTCTTTCTCACAGTTTCTCTTGCCATTAATCAACATTGCTATACAATAGATCATTTGTTGCGACTCTGCTTCTCTCTTTTGTTTCCTTCTTCCGCCATACCAAGTATCAAACCAGACGTTTCTCACTCGGGAAATTACTCAGATGACTGCCGGGTCAAGCTGGTCCTCCTGCCCACGGCTACATTTCACCTCCTGGGAATGAGTGATGAGCTCTCGAATGTAATCACAATCCTGCACGGAGGCCATATTTCCCACTTAGCTTCCACTTCTCGGTTGTTTCAAAAAATGTTGCATTAGGCATATCTGACCTTTTTTTTTTCAAAATTTGGCAACATCTCCGGTGACTCATACAAATTGCTGCTAATAATTCATATTTAGGGAGTTTTACAGCGATTAGTTGATGTCATGTGAAAACTTGCAGTGTCTGTGACTTGCTTTTTCATCCTTGAACTAAACATTTAGTTGGACACTTACTTTCTTCAGATACGCCATTTTGACAAGACAAGTTACGCTGACCTGGGTGAGGCTATAGCCTATAAGGAACTGGAAAAGAGTGTTGCCGGACATCCCCTATCACCACATCACAGAGATAATGGCTACATTAGCAGCATCTCAGAGACAGAGCGAGGAGACATAGTGCTGCATTCGGCTGGAATGTTACCCAGATAAGGAGACGGCCTGGACAAGCTATAAAGAGAGCTATAGGCTAAGCATTAATATATATCCTCTCCCAACCCCCCTTTCTTTCCCACACTGCACTCCTCATTTCTCTGTCCCATTTTTCACATCCTAGGCTTCACTTTCCTTTCTCTTGCCCCCTCCCGCCACCTTTACCCTTTATTTTACCTCCTTCATGTGTCTTGTGTCTTTCTCCCACTGTCAGTTCAGATGAAAAAGAGCCAGGAAATACCCTGTGACACCCTGATGCACGGTGTAAATCTAACTGTTAACAGTGTAACTGCCCCACATGGTGGGTATATGAGTTATATCGCTGTACCTCCTCCACTAAGCGGCAACCTGTGGTGCTGAGAAATGAAGCCAATGTGGAAGTGCCAAAAAGTTGCAGTTCCTCAAATGGCCACTTGAGGCTGGCTCCAAAAGCAAGTCAATCCCCATTGACCTCCATGTTAAAATGTCTAACTTAACAGCAAAAATAAACATGTCTACAGCCTATTACAAAAAAAAACTGTTTTGGTGTCTAGAACTATGACTGTGTATGGGGGTAAATTTTTATATAACTCACCCATTTAAATTATATTAAGGCGTAAAGTTATGCATAATTGAAGACGTGGCCACTTTGAGTGGCAGGTGGGTGCCATCTCAGGTCGCTAGCGGCAACCTCCTTGCCCATTTTTGGATTAGCCAGAATTTATGCTGCATTCCATTTACCTCGGAAATCGGAAGTCGGAGCTGGGAATGATGGGCATTCCAGTACAACAAGTCGGAAAACTTAACGAGGTTTTCTCCAGCCAGGTTAGCCATTGTTAGCAATACCAGTTAACAATGCATTACTGCATTACTTTGGTATTTTGTGCATAAAACACAGCAGCAATATGTCCACAGAGTTGGACAATAGGTTACCGTGTGTACGACTGATTTAATGAGACACAAAAAAGACAGAAGTGCTATAAACTATATATGTGCTACAGCTTCTTTACTGTTGATGCAGCCATATTGGATATTGATGTCGAGGTTGGTGACGTTCGTCCGACTTTCCGAGTCAGAAATCAGACTTCAGGGGGCGTTCCAGTCGAAATTTCAGTTGAACTCAGAAACTCCAACTTTCCAGTTCAAACGGAACGCTGCATTAGGCTGTGTCGTCGCAGCCAAGATGGTGGCGACCGGAGCCACCCACTTTGAGCTTCACAACGGCTCTTCAGAAACCTATGGGTGATGTCACGGAGACTATACGTCCATATTTAATACTGTCTTTGCTGCCCACACACTGCTGGCTGACCCCACCATGACCATACTGTAATGCAAAGGTACAGCGGCTAATGGCTGCCCACACATGCACACCCACTCACGCTGATAAACACACATTCACAGTTGAATAATAATGTACCATGGTGTGTGAGATTACTTGTGATAAGACTTATTGGCAAGGATGTGCTACTTCCCTCTCCATGTCTATCTTCAGTTCTTATCTTTTTTTAATTATCTGTCTTTTTCATCCTCCGCATGTAACTCTGAGGTCAGCGTTTGGCGTGCAGTTGCCTGATCGGTCGTCCTGGCCTAATCGCGTGCGTCGTTTGTGTATGTATGTACATGAACTTGCGTGTCTGTGCCCACAGCTGGAGTCTGCACACTGTGTTGGGGGGAAAACATTAGTAAATCCTGGCTAAGCAGACCACATCCTCTTCACCCTAAAGCCCTGCAGGTAATGAGACAGTGGGGTGTTACCTCTTAAAGGGGCAGCAGGAGATGACATGGGCAAGTGAGATTCATTGCCAAACATCCCTTCCTACTAAAGAGTTTTCGGCTGTACGGGAGGAATTATTGTCCAGTTTATTGCAGCGTATTAACTTGTGGCTCTCTTCCAGTTCATTAACCTGGGTATTAACCTGTGGAGAAGTTTTGGAGTTGCACAATTTTACTGTTTGCTTCATGTGAATCCCCCCAACGGCCGAGAGAGTATGTAATGAGAAACAGAGGTATGCACAATTTTTAAATGGAGCATTATGACCTGTCATCAAATTAGCTTCAGCTGCACATCCTCACCCCTAGTACTCACATGTGTGTTCAGCCACAGAAACAAGATGCTAAATGGACATCATCTGAACCAGATTTGCATTCAAGCATGCAAACAGACAAACAAGGCGTTGCCGCCAATGACAACACTAATTTGAATTTGAGTATGTGATTGGACAGCCACCAACAGTAATGTGCCTGCAAGCACATGATTAGAAAGGCTATCGTGTGAGAGTGTGTGACCACATTCACAAGTGATTGGCTTAAATGTCAGTTTGCAGCACCATGGGACAATAGACCTTAGGGGAAACAGAATTTGTGTGGTTTTTTTTTTTTGCCATGAAACTCAGATGAGATGATCAATAGCAATTTCATCTTTTAATGTCCCAAATATCCAACACACATTGGAGCACTTAATTTTAAGTAATCTCTATTTCTGGGTAGAAAAATACGAGACAGATGGAAACATTATTAAGCAGAAACTGCAGCAAGGTTAAGAAAAACAAGGGAAAGAGTCGGCTCAGTGAGCTTGTACTAATGTGCTCATAATGATAATACTAACATGCTGATTAGTAGTAGCAGGTGTATTTTTGCCATGGTAACCATCTTAGTTTAGCGTGTGCTGGGAATTTCATCAGTTTTGCAGGTATTTAGTCATAAACTAAAGTATTGGACAAATCCAAATTTTGACGGTGATGGCGTTACATGTAAAGTTAAGGGAGTTGTTCAATAAGGGATAATGTTCGCTGTACATTATCCCGCTTATTGCACGGCTACTTACATTGGAAATCAATAATTTGACACAAAAATTGTCCTCCAGAGTCCGAGATCAGAACTGCAACCATAGCAACGGTCTATTATAGAGACATAACAGACCGTAGAATGCCATAATTGACCAATCAGAATCGAGTATTCAACAAAGCCGTGTAATAAACAAAGTTGTTGCAGTTCGTCCTGAGTGGGACAAGAATGGATGTACCAAATTTGGTGGCAATCCATACAGTAGATGTTGAGATATTTCACTGGATAAGTGAACACCTTGACTTGCTGCTGGTGCTAAATGAAAAGTCAGCAAAGTCCTTAAAGTTCATCCTCTGGGGACCATGAATGTCAAAATATAATATGTACAAAATGTCATGGCAATATATCCAGTGGCTGTCAAGACATCTTATAAAGAAAAGAAAATTTCAACCTCATGGTATGTCAAGAGGAAAAGTCAGGGCATCACCAAAGTCAATAGGATCTTTGGCCCATGAATGTCTGTACAAATTTCATGGCGTCCCATCCAATAGTTGTTGAGATATTTCAGTCTAGACCAAATTGGGTGAACAGTCGACGGACAATGTCTGCACATTCTCAATACAATACATTATGCCAACTCATACTGAGACAACAGAGGTCTATGCATTGACAAGTACAACAAATGTTCATTGTCCCAAAACTCTGAAAACAAAAGCATCCTTTTCCAGAGTGTGTTGCAAACATCAATACCTACGTCATTCAGATAATGTATGATATAATGGTATTTTGTTTCAGAGGGGGGACGCTGTGACCACATCCTCTCCTCAATAAAGGCTTGTTTTGAATCCCCTCGGTTTGATTTTCACTCCCCATTGCTGTTTGTCTTTAGCTTAGTGGTATAACACTGTGTCCACATCCTGTCTTCCAAGCTGTGAGGGAAAAAAAGGAAAAAAAAAATTAAGAATATGGCATGAATATGCAATTCAGTTCACATGCATGTACTCTGGAGTCACACACTGTCCATCTTAACACATTTTGGTTGAGTGCCAGTGAACTGCCAAACTTTAAACTTCAAACACATCCACAACATTCAACGCCTGTTCCAACGCCAAGTTTGTCATATGGAAGAAAAAAAAAAAAAACACAGATTATTGCTGTTTATTGCACAGCACGATGCAGGTATCCCATCGCGACTGACATTCTACATAAAGTATACCACATGTTGCATTAGAAAATTCTTCAAAACTAACGACATTAAATTTAAGAAGTCCAACTTTATAACTCTGCTGGCAAACATTCTCACTTATTGCAACGAAAAGAGGACTGTAAGTCTGAATGTTGGAGTGAAAAACTTGTCGAGATGAGTATTTTTTTTGTGGTGAAAGAGATGCCAACTGAGGACAAGGCAGCGGGAAGGAGAGCGGCGCAGAGGAGAGCTGGCTGTTAGCAGACATAATGGGAACCAGGCCTGGTGGTAGAGAGGTAATTAAACTGCACAGCACAATGGCGTCACCACTCGTAAACTCTTCAAGAGACGTTTTTACCTCCGAGCTCTTCCTTCTTTTCCTATTGACTCCCGTGTATCCAAGATCTGTAAAAAAAGTGATTGCGTTGAACTTGGAGACAGGATTCAGCTTAATACCATTAACTGTAGGGTGGAAACATAAGCGCAATGACCACTAAGTCCCCAGATAAAGATTAATTTTCGGAGGTAGACTGAAACAGGAAAGAGTGCTCCTCTTTTGCTGTTGTTTTTCATGCTCATTTTCTAGTTTTCTTTACATCTTCATAACTTAAACCTTCACACTAAACCCTATGACTTAACACAATGAAACCCACTGAAGAAGTTCAGGATAAACAAATCAGTGTTTTGGGAGTGAATAATTAAGATTGTTCAGTCAACAAAATATCTGCCAACAAAGGATTTAAAAAAATACTCTGGTGAATGTTACTGATTTTCCAATTTCCCCGAAGCCAGACAAACTCATAGATGCTGTTTTCTGTGTCTGTCTCTGTTTGCAATTTACTTGTGGAAGCAGACTGTTTAAGGTTGAGATTAGCCAAGTTTAGCTCAATTATTGGATGTCTTGTAGAGTTATGTACTGTAGCTATTCAAGTGGCAGCTATATGCTCAGAGATGAAGAAATACAGCTTCTGCAGCAGTGTTATACTAGAAACAACTGTACATGTTTGATGTTTTAGATGATAGTATTAAAGCTGCACTAAGCAATATTTTACTTAAGCTGCCTTCACATGATAAAAAACTTGCTCTTCGCTCACCGCAACATAGGGCACAGAGCCTTGCAGAGTCAAAGCGCAGAGCAGGTATAATACTGTATGTCATCAAAAAGTGCGTGAGGAAACGCCATTCACTTCAACAACAACAGTCGTAGCTGTTATCTCATTGGTTGTGCTTTTAAAAGGTCATCAGCAACCGGGGTCAAAGTTTAAATCATTTAAACGTAAAATTTAAAACGTAAGCGTAAACTTTATTGTATTTGTCACATATACAGTATACAGGTACATACATGAAATTTTACCTCTGCATTTAAAATGTGAACTTGAAGCAGCGCTCGTTGGTAATTTCGAGCAGTGCGCCATGCCAAGAGTAGCGATTCCGCCTAGTCGGGAGACACCGCTCTCCCCATAGGAAAACAATGGCATAGCCAACACAGAGCCACTTTGCTGCTGATCATGTGTGGGCGGCTTAAGGATCAAGTGACTTTGTGCAATGTGAAAAAGGTCACCTTAGGTGCCAAACCCACAGAAACTTGTCACCCAACTCTGGAGTTCTCCTCAGCTTTATGGAGTGTTTTAGCATCTTTCAGCTCATTGTTTTGGTTTTGCAACCCACAGCCACATGGCAGGCAGCTGTTTTCAACAGAAAAATCTCCAAAAACCAGCTGTACACTACAAGCCCCGTGCAAAACGACAGACAGATAAAGTTAGCAACTAGCTGGTGTCCACAGTGGAGATTTAGCAGCTAACAAACTATATATTTCTTTCAGGAGTTGGGGAATCAAAACAAAGCTGAAAGGAGAGTGGATTTTGGACTTGCATTAATTCGCTGGCACATCCACATTCACCATGACAACTTTTAAAATGAAAGTGATAAAGTGATAATATGTCAATGTTGTGTTTACAGCTTGGCCTAAAATGATTTAATACAGCTTTAATGTCTTTATTTTAAAAGTGGGCAGGTATTATGCTAATGTGTTACGTGGTGACATCAACACATTGCAGAAGAAAAGGTGAGACTTTGGTCTTTGTATCTTTGCAGACCGTTCGCATGCACAAAAAACTATAACATACTAAAGGAAAGGGGAGGGAAAACATATAAAACAAACCACTAAAAGTGGACCTATTGTGCATATTTTTGTCATACTGTCATGGTATGAAAAGAGACAAATTTCAAAATGGACAATAAAGTTATATTGTATAGTAAAAACACATATCTGCAGTGGCAGTTAATGTGTGTACAGGGAGTGGATCGAATCAATGTAATGTGTAGCTTAGGTTAATCAGCCATCTTTAGAGGTTTCAATGTGGACTTTGCTACCTCTCTGTGGAAGTGGCATTTAATTCCATAGACAACCACTAATTGGTCTGAAATAAGCTTAGCTCACTATTAAACATATCTTCAAACTGCATACAGAGAAATAAAACAGCACCCAATTTGCTTTATTTGCAACCAAACCAAACTTTCCACTTAGCTTCATGTTCATATCAGCATTTTTAAATGATGTTCACATTTGCGTTAAACCTTATCACTTGCACTTTTCTCCCACTCACTCAACGGATACAGTCGAAGTGAGGGCACACCTTCGTACCCCAAGGCTCTATGTGTGTGTGTGTTTGAGTGTGTATGTAAGCCTATCACCCTGAGGAGGGTGTCAGGGTTCACAGGGGCATCAGAAGGGTGCAGGTCACGACCTGCCATGTCACGCTCTAATTGTGATTGTCATGTTGATGGAGAGGAAAGAGACTGGAAAATTAGCAAGCTAACATAAATTTTAATGGTAGGTACCGTGGAAATGTGTGTCTGAGAGTTTGCGTGGGAGTGTGTGTGAGAGAGTGACAGAGAGAGAGAGTTTGTGTGTGTAGGCGAGGAGGAGAGTGAGTTATTTTGTCCCAGGGCAAACGGAAACCATTGTTTAAGCCACAGCTCTTGTCTCATAAGTGTTTGCTGTTGTGGGAATGCTGCGGTTTTGGAGTCGCAGAACAAGAACGTAGTGTTACACTAACAGAAACGGAAACAAAGTGAGGAGGAGAGAGAGAGAGAGCAGATGGAGGGAACAAGAGAGGGAGAGCTGCCGAGACAATGAGGAAAAAGACATAATGAGACACAGAAAGACCGAGAGCCAGAAAGAATTTGCATGCAAACCAGAGTCGGAAATAAAATAAACTATATGAGAGAGAAATATAGATAATGAGAGACAGATACAGAAAGAGGAAAAGCAGAGAGCGATGCAGTGATGGGAGACGTGGAAAAAAAAGAAAGAAAAATCGAGAGAGGACAAGAGAGAGGTGATTCCTCCCATGCCTGTCTTTTATTTTTTTCTGTGATCTTTCTTTCTCAACCTCGGGCTTCGCGTATCCCCAGGCCGGCCCGCCGTTGGAATTTACAGTCCGGTCGGCCTGCCTGCTAATAAAACACATGTGGACTTGTAGAGGAATGGGGAGGGACGGAGTCCTGAGAACAGCCTCTCTCTGTATCCCTAAAGTTACTTAAAGCACACTCATACATGCACAGGAACAAACCCATTCATATCCTACATATATACCTGCTAACGCTAATGCAAACACATTCACATGCTTGTAAACATGTTCACTGCACATTCAGTACGTTTAGTGATTCTGCTTCTACAATACCTTTTATACTGCAGCAGTTGTTTCTAAGTATATGCTACATATGGATAGACATATGCAAACATATTTATTATTAAGCCACCACTAATAAACACAAAAATCCAAGGTAATGAATCTCTTGTTAGCTGATACAGTTGCCATTTCCTTTATTTAGCTCTTCAAATTATGGTGTTGGTAAATGTTTGTTGATACAACATTTGACCATATGCTAATGCAAAGTACTGTATATTATGTATTGGATAAAACAAGACTATGAGAGCCATGCTGCAGCAATGCTTTGGGCTAAATGCTAAAAGCAGCATGCTAACATGCTTATAGTGACAATGCTAACATGCTGAGGTTTAGCAGGTATACTGCTTAACAGAGATGCGCAGGTCAATCCACAACCCACAGGTCGGGCGGGTTCGGGATGGGCGGGTCAAAAAGTGGAAAACAGCATTTCGAGTAAGTTATTAATAACTTACAGAAAAATATTGCATGCAATAGTCCAGGTGCCACCTTCTCTTCTTCCCATCTCTCGGTCTCTCTCTCTCTCTCTCTCTCTCAAACACACACACACACACACAGCGAGTAGCGCCATAATGCGTAAGGTTTGTGGGTTGAGTTCAAGTACCTGCATATTATACGCATATTTTTGTAGTGCGGATTGGCTCTCATAACGGGTCGGGTGGGTTCAGGTATTAAAAAAAAAAACCTGACCCACGCATCATTACTGCTTAAGTTCACCATCTTACTTTAGCATGGTAGCATTTGCCAATTAGCACTAAACACAAAGTAGAGCTGAGGCTGATGGAAATGTCATTTTGTGGGTATTTTTTCCATCAACCAAATTTGACCTGATGATGCCACTAAATGAAAAGGGGATCACTAAAGTTGTTAGCATTCATCCTCTGGGGAACATGACTGTTTATACATGAATTTCATGGCAATCCATGTAATAGGTGTTGAGATATTTCAGTCTGGACCAAAGTGGTGGAGCGACTGACCGATATTGACGGCCCTAAGCCGCTATAGTGTGGCTAATAAATACCAAGCAAAGAAAAGTTATAAAACAAAAAGGCCCAAAAGAATTCAAAATACAATATTGATTTGGGATAGAGCCCCACAAATAATCTCCTTGCCTGCCATTGATAACCACTTCTAGACACACAAAAAGCTGCCTGGGATCAGTTGAAACCATATATTCCAAATTTGTAAAGTGGATCATTGAGGGATTAGGCTACAAATGTTCCACACATGTCATTGATTTCTACTCGGCAAAGCACGAACACTGGCCCGAGCGAAGTGGCCTCAAGTCCAGCCGAAATCAGTCCTGTATGTCTTTCCTGTGCTCTGCTCCAAATAACAACTGACATTGAGAACACATGCAGCTCTTCTTTATCCATTCACAAAACTCACTGTCTACCCTCTACTATTAGTAAGGATCTCTCTCTGTCTTGCTTGTTCTCCCTCTTTGTCGTGTCCTATTATTTGTCTATGTGATTCATCCTCCAGCTGTCCACAAAATATGTCCTTGCTGGGCAGATACGTTCAAGGATGATCCCCCGCGTAGAAAAAGCTTGCAATTAAATGTTTTATATACTTGCCTCAAGAGGAGTGTGTGTTTGACAGAGGAAAAGAAGAGTGTGTGCATGCCTGTGTCATGTGTGCTTCCAACTGCAGGGGCCCTCCAGAGTTTTGTGAGACTCCAGGGGGTCGAGAAGAGAGACAGATAGAGAGCCCTGTCACCAAAACCTCTCAAACTCAACCTCTCTCCTCGTTAATCTGCAGTCCTCAAGAGAGTCTGCAGAGATGCGTGTCTGTGTTTAAGAAATATGTTCAGGTTGGTCCATTGGTCAGCAGCATATACCTGTTAAAGGTCCCATATTGTAAAAAGTGAGATTTTCATGTCTTTTATATTATAAATCAGGTTTAAGTGCTTTATAAATACTGTGAAAGTATCGAAACGCTCAATCCATGGAGAAATACACACAGCCTGTATTACGAAACTGTGTCTTTGAAACAAGCCGTCAGGATTTCTGTCCATTTGTGATGTCACAAATCTACAGTATATAGACCATTACACTGTTTTAAAGGTAACATTCTAAATGTCTCCCAGTTTATTTCCCATTGCACTGTATGCGAATGACATCAGTTGACAGGAAGTAAACATGAACCCAGCAGCATTGCAACGGAACCGAGTTGCCTAGCAACTCAGTTCCGTTGCAATTCTGTTGAAATGAGCTGAAACGGAGCGTTTCAGACAGAGGGTGAATACAGGTATATTCAGGCAGACAGTATGAGGAAAATAAAGGGTTTTATGAACATTACAGTATGTAAACATGTTCTAGTAGAAACCCAAAATACAAGCATGAACCTGAAAATGAGCACGATATGGGACCTTTAAGTGATGAGAACACAGGTACCAAAGTCATCTATACTGTATGTCTAATATAGAGCCGTAAACACAACATTTCCATATTAGCTTATAAAGTTGATATAGTATATGTGTTAGCTAACAACTGCGTATCTACACATCGAGCAGTTATGGAGCAACATTAGCATTCATTTGGAGTCATGTTTTTTACAATCCAACCCACAAGGTTGGATATGAAGCTCCTAATTTGGTTAATGTTCCACTGTGTCCTCCAGCTAGTCACTAACTTTGTATTTCTGTTGGTATAGCAGGTAGCGTTCAGTTTTTTTTATGCCAGTATGGCCGGAGGCATTATGTTCCGGTTGTCCATCGGTCATCCACTTGGACTCACGATGAGGATGAACTGATTAGATTTTGGATGTCAAAGGTCACTCTTGAGTTATGGCCAAAAACGTGTTTTGTGAGGTCACTGCGACCTCACAAAACACATTTTTGGCCACATGTGCAATATTGGTCACAACTAAATATACTTTTGCTTTCTGTGGACTTTCTTTTTTGGTTTGAATTGAAAGTTTACTTCATCACACGGTCAATTTGACGGCTTCCCAGACTTGTCAAAACTCAAGACAGCGGCCTCGACACCGAGATACGATCCATCATCTGTTTCATAATTAGGAGGATGTAAACAAAGAGAGGGGCCTTCCAAATATTCTCCATTGTTTCTCAAACTGCCCCGCATCATGTGGACGTACAGACGGAGGTGGGGGGGTTGGGACGCGACCGGGGTCACATTAAGGCTAAGGCTGGGTCTGTACATTATTAGGATGAAGGCAGATAACGATGGAGGGATGGGTAGGGGGGTTGTCTTAGTGATTAGATAGACTGTCTTAATGTATATCCAGTATAGAAGTGTCCTTTGGACGTGTAATCTGCCGCTCATTGCAAGTCCTAGATAAAAAATAGCTGTAAAATGTAACATGAGGAGGAAACTTGCATCACACGCATGAGGTACCGTGAGTGGGAAAACTGTACAGTGCTGGGGTCACATACTGTACACTATAAGTGTGTCATGTCAGCGGAAGGAGGGGCTGAAGCAGTTATTTGCTCACTGTCTGTGTATTGTCTTTGTGTAATCTGTGCTAATGAGGGGGACGGAGTAGACAAGGCGGCAGTATGTAGGGCACGTTATTATATTCATTCACTTCAATTACTGCAAATGAATGAACTGAGTCACTTATTTGTGGCTCATTAAAACATATAAAGTTGAGGGCGTATTCATACTCTAGACATTGTGACTGTGTGTGTCATTTTGTAATGGCAGCTTTTACATCCTTTGTCCATGCTGGATATGTCATTATAAGACGTGGTGGGGCCCAGCAGACACAGGTCTGCGGAGGGGCTTTTGACCCACCGGTGCTTCAGCCGTGTCTGACAGCAAATCTCCAGGGACTCATAGTGGATCTTCTCCTTGCATGTAGAAAGGAAATGGGTGTTAAGTTCAGGAAACTCCCCCACCCCTTCTGTAAGTTATATCAACTGTGTCCTTTATTGTCAGTGTTTATCCTTTTAGACATTTACAGTTCTCACAAAGAATAAACCAGTTTGTCTGAATTGGGGTTTCTTGTTTCTTCTCGAAACCACGGCCACATCAAAAAAGCCTTTGAACCCTTTCATTTTCTTTACACTATTTTTAATTTAATAGTTTTAAAATTATGTTTTTGTATATATATATGTGAGAGTTTTGTAATAAATAATGGTCTAAATGTTGCTTTGGAAGTTTTTGCATGCTGAAATGAATCAGAATCAGAAATACTTTTGGGGCATTACAGTAGCTCTTGTATAAACATAAAGAAATGTAAATAGAAATAAAGAAGTATGTAACATGTAAATGATGTGCATAATGCTACAATATAAACACAATACATGTACTGTTAAGAAATAAGTAAATACTGAAATAAAAAATAAGAAAATGAGAATATAAGATATATGAAATATGTATGAATATTTGCATTAAGACGTGCAATATATAACAAATAACCACAGTGCAAATAAGTAAATACAAAATGCTGAGAAGATATGAATAAAATACTGACAGGAAAGTTGGATTTTTCATCACTTTTGGGGAATGGAAATGATTTAAGACATTGAATATGCAACAGGAAAGGAGCTCTGTCAAAAAAAAAAAATAATAATAATTGCACCATTTAAAAAAAAAATATATAAATATATATATTATTTTGACTTTGGCTCAAAATTGACTCTACAACTTATCTTAAAGACAAACTTCTCGTGTTGCTTTCTTGTGTGGAGGTTGTTTTCACATGTCTGCATCTCTGTGTGTTAAGTTGTGAGCCGTGTGAACACTGAGTGTGGGCTTGGCTTGTGTAAATGTGGTTTACATAAACCTATAATTGCTTTCCCATCCTTGATCCCATGCCACAGGCCTGTTCCTCCCGTGTCATGCTGCCGCAGTGTCAGTATAGCATGCCAAGCCATGCTGTTACATACGTAATTGATCGGTCTCCATGGTGACTGACGTGGAACCTGAGGAGTCATCGACCCGGTGATCTTGGTCGGATTCACAAATTTCTGATCCGATTATGTCATAATTGTGTAATTCTTATTAAAACAAATTAAAGATGTGACTCAGTTTTAGTAATTTGACATGCTTCAGGTTGCATTTGTCATTTCCACTAAGTGAGATTCAGTTATTTTTGCCTAAACTGCACATATTTAGAGAGTTACTGGAGAGGACATGGTAATGAGATGAGTAATCAGTGAAGCTGAGACTGGTGAACCCATCACAAATGATTTGTATAAAAGGCCACTGCGGTCAGACGAGCATTATCCTAATGCAGGATGTCTATTCAAAGAAAAGAGGTCGCGCTCAATAAAAGAAAATGTTTTTCATTCCATTATAAATAAAATGCTGTCTGCCCAGGGCCCATCTATTTATGCCTTTTGCAATAACAATGGTTTTATGTGAAACTATTAAAAAAAAAAAAATGTGAGTGGAGACATCCTCTGTATGGAAAAACTCTGAATTAATCATAATACTGTAGCAGCAGATGCGTTTGAGCATAAATCAAATTCTATCTTTAAATCATAACTATAATTCTGCTGTAAGCTATTAAAAAAAAGCGCCTGAAGTTAGTGAGGCTGAAACTGCGCCACAGGTTGCAGTATATGTTAAAATAAACTATCATTGCCACAGGTGCACATGTGTTTCAAGGTCTGATAGTTTGAGGAAAGCTGCAGTTTGACAGTTACAAGCCGAGAGTGATGGGCTTTCGCTCGAGGACGGATGAAAAGTCACTCAGAGTTCAGACACATCTGCCTGTCTGCCTAGCCGTCTGTCTGTCCGTCCGTCTGGCAGATGATCGATGTGGAGCGTCTTTCTGCATAATGCGAAAAAATCCCAGCAGAGTCAGCCAGAAAGGGCACCGCTGGAAGTGAACAACAAGGTTTAAATGGCATGGCACTGAAATTTGGGGGGGATTTTGGCATTCAACTGGCATTAAGCTCATCAAAATTAAAAAGGTTAGAGGCAAACTGTGGAATGTAAAGTGGAGAGCAATCTTTTATAAGACGTGTCTGTCTTCTGAGGTTTATGGAATCACATAACCATCGTTTTCTACGGATTGTTTTGTAATAATTTATACAATATATCTCTTGATTAGTCCCCCCCTCCTGCCGGTTAAGAAAATAAATGTCAACACACTCAGCGTGACTCCAGAAATAGCTGAGGAGCTGGAGAGCCGGGAATGCAAACACCATGGCGCGATATTGACATTTTGCAAATTCAAGATGTGATTATCGGGCCATTATAACGGCAGCAACTGAGCACAGCAAGACTAGAATAGCCTTGAGGAGATGATTTATGTGATGCACAGACATACAGTTCTCAGTTTGACCATTAATCTGAATATATACCCACTAATAATAACATTTCTTTCTACAAGGGCAGCCAGCCACAGAATGATGAAGGGTCAATGTGTTGTGTGAGAGAGACGACGTGTCATCCTGTTGCTGATTGATTGGCCCTATAGCGCTCGTGGTGATACTATGGACTTATCTGTTCTTGACAAACATGTGACTGGATGAATTCATCTGACACACACACACACACACACACACACACACACACACACACACACACACACACACACACACAACACACAACACACAACACACACACACAACACACAACACACAACATGTACATGGTAGATACTTTAATCCAACATGTAAAGGCTATGCATGCAAGTGGAACCCTGTTGGAAGAAAGCATTTAAAAGTCCTCTGAACTAAACAACAGAATAAGTTGGTTGTCATTGCCTTCCATAATAACCATTGTTAGTTTAGGTTTATTATTAGATTTAGGCATAAAAACTTCTTGGTTACGGTTAGAGAAAGATTGTGGTCATGGTAGATTTTGCAGCACGATATTGTCCCGCTACATCTGAATTCTGACAGACAATATGAATATTATGCTTGCATACAAAAAGCCCTCTTCAGAAACCTGAAGTGAAAAATGTAAAATTTACTAAGATTCTCATTTAAGAAATCTGGTATAATATAACAATAATAGTTACTTAAGTAAAAATGTTAAATGTAATGAGGAAACGATTATTTTGTAAGGAGATTGGTCATATAATTTCTATTGTTAAAATAAAGAGATTTCAATAAAAGAGACTACAATGCGTATGGTTATGAGATATATTGCTGGTGTGAACGCTGTAAACACTGTTTTATAATAAGAACAACAACATCATAATTTAAAAAGGTATAATATGCAAGAATTAACTCAAAAATAGACTAATACTAAAATAATCTCCCTCAATCATCACTTATGCCTCACTAAAAGTGTGTGGTGGTGTTGAGAACCCTGCCCTCTGCCTGGATTTTCTCTTTTGTTCTTATTTTGCTTTACTCAGGACGCTTCTGGGCATCTGCAAACAGCCTTCGGGCCCCTCTTGGCGGTGTAACCCCCAGGCAATAACAGAGCGCAGGGTGTGCAGACCTCAAATATCGCCACCTTTACTCCATTAGATACAAAAGGAACATATCTCACGGATGAGAATGGGTTGTGTTATGTGCATGTGTTCCAGTGATGCCCCTGCTCCTTTGTGTGCTGTGAGTGCAGCTATGATCGGTGTGTGTCAGTAGTTTGACGAGAGCGGCGCTGAGCCACAGCCAGGAAGTCTGCATTCATTCAAAATCCGGCAACTCGGCACCATCCCGCCGAGTTGTGCGGAGTTAGTTGTGTGTTCATTTGTGTTTTAGAATGCATTTGTGATCAGAAAATAACGTTTTATTTCTCTGATTCAATGCTTTGCTCTCACTAACGCCGCTCCCTCTCTTCATCCACTCTACAGCTCACTCGACCATCCTGCTGTCTCTTGGCTCGCTGAGCTGTGGAGGAGTGGCCAACTTTGAATGCGGGGTGTTTACAAACAGCAACCGACAACGGTTATATATTATACATTTAAGTCTTTGTGTCTTCTTGCCCGCCAAACAATCACTCAATGTACAGTAAACCCACATAATGAACGTGCTGCACCCCTTAATCCTGAATGCACAGACCGTAAAACAAAGGGCTGGCTAATCCTGTGGCTCTGCAGAATTGGAGCATCCCTTCTTAATGTATGCAGCTCTTTGTTTTAATGAGGCTTTGTATACTGTACAACACTCTTACTACTTTCCCACAACTGTGCCAAACTTTAGCCACATCACTCTCAATGCCTCTCTTAATGTGGTCGACGTCGGCCCCCCGGAGCCCCTCAGGCTGCGGAGTGATGTCGTCGTCTGTTGCTCTGCACGCCACCTTGTAATTAACCTGTTTATTTAAAAAAAAAAAAAGCTTTATAAATAAATTTGACATTGCTTGATGTGATGGATGTGCGGTTAGCTTCATGCACAGCAGCAGACTTCTGAAGAGTGTAAAACGGCCCCTGTTAGTGCCTGGCCCTCATATTTACATTAAGCTTTCGGCTCCAGGGGGCCACGCCGCCGGTGGTACGGTTTTAATGAACGCCACTGCAACACACACATATGTATGCACACAAGAGACAGCATGCGTAGGCTACGCACAAAGAGAAAACACATGCACGTATTTATGCGCGTGCACACGCTCGTGGTCACCCGAGCAAACGAGGTTAAATCAAGCTGGGATGATTCACAGCCCCCCTTCAGCTGCTGTACTTGTTGTGGGTGCCCCTTTCTTCACAGTCTGCGGTGCTGCTGGGTGGCTTGATTCCATCTCTTTGTTTACACATTTAGCTTTACTTATTTATTTTACACATGAAGGACAATTAACTGTTTGCTAAGCCCCACCCCCCTTAGTTACTGTTGCTAAACAAGCTTTCCATTCTCACAAATTACAGTGATAACGGAAGAAGAGTTATCACTCGAAATTCCTAGTCATTTTTATAACAATGGCTCCTTGATTTCAGACAGAGGTAAGACAAAAGCAGGCTTTTCATTTCAAGCCAGTCAATTTTGCTGAAATTCTAACTGTCGATATTTCAGTCGTAGCCACCTGGCTAATTAAGCCAACGTTGCCTTCATGAGTTGGTTTATTCTCCAGTTGACTTTTTTAATGGTTTAAGCTGATTCCTTTTAAAACAAGAACCCTGTAAAGAAGTCTTTTATGTGCACTTGATAGCTACCGTACATACGGTGCCAAGAAAATAGTAAGCGAACCCCTTGGATTTCCCTGCATTTTTTCATAATTTAGTCATAAAATGTGGTCTGATATTCTTCAAAGCACAGCAGGCGCCAAGATTTTTTTTTCTCCCTATGCTAAGGGGGAGCTTGACCAATGGAGGCGCTAAGGAAATAGTCGATTTTCATGACTTCAGAGCTACTTTACGGGACGTTCTCGTTTTTGCAATAAAAGCAGATATGGTAAAAGAATACTCAACAAAATAGCCATAAGCCGAATACAAGTGACCACAACGCAATGACAAAAACGTTGTTCACGTGTAAAGGTTAGACTTCAGCACCGGACAATTCCCATGCAGCCACAATTAATAACAACGCAATACATCCAAAATGTGACAAGAATTCATGATCCATCACTCGCATAATGTAGTCTAACATGCAGGCACACACACACACACACACACACACATGGATGCGAGCACGCATGAGCAGAGATCAGATTGGGAAAAGAATGTGTGGTTGTTAACTTTAACATATTTCTTTGTTTAAAAATACTAAATAACTTGTGGGGGCTTAACTGGGGCTACACAGATTTGTAATGTGGCTATATCACCCGCTAGCCCCGCTATGTAGCGCCACGCCTGCTTCAAAGTCCCAATAATGGACAAGCTATACATCTGGCTGAAATAGTAACAGAAGAACAATTGCATGTTTTGGTGTATTTATTGAACTATTTGCTTGAATGTTCAAAGTTGAAAGGTTGGAATAAGAAAGTGAACTCTTGGTTTTAGTTCAACCTTATTTTAAAGCATTGACCTTAACCAAATGTTTGAGTTGATGTTGATCACATCTCCACATTGGACAAGAGGAATTATAGACCATTTCGCCGTACAAAACTGTTTCTTTATATTCATATTTCAGGAATGTCATTCACGAATGGCCACCTCATATTACAGAATCTTAATTGATTTGAGGCCTAGATTGACCTTGACGGTCAATTAGTGGCTTTATATTGACATCATTACGGATTGACGACGGGATGTTCATGTGATTGTAATGAAAGATACTTAAAATATTACAGGATGTAAGATAGTGTTGCCACATTATAAAATAGAAGCATTATACTAATCTTAAATTTAGATTATGGGTCCTTTTTCTGTGACCTTTAGCCTACTCTCCCTCCTTCACCCAAGCAAAACCAGCTGACAGAACTGGGCATGGTATTGTGGAGTTAGAGGGAGCAAAAGGATACAGGCTGTACCTTATGTTATCCACAATGGTCATTTTCTTCAATCCTTTCTATAACTAACCTCCCACTCCGGGCCCGGAGAGAGTGCTGCTATATGGACTGCGTGCTTGGGTTTCATTGTGAGTCAATGGGGTGTGAATAACAAGCATGGGCTTTCTGCAGGACACAGTTGGCGCATTAAGAGATGATCTGCAGAAAACAAAGGATCAGAGGGTGTGAGGGACAAACTGTGCGGGACTGGAGAGGTTTACACACACACTTAGAGATCACACAGTACAGTAGAGGGGTCAAAGAAGAACGGATTAGCCAGAAGCCATTCTTTTGCATGTGTTTTCAGTATTTTGCTGTTTTATGCATTAGTGGCTTGATTCATTCGAAATGGATAGTGTTCACAACTCGCGTTATTTAGAGCTCCACAGCTTACTCAGAACTCACATATGAATTCGTTCAGGCAGGGCTGCAGTCTAAATCAGCATGTGTTTTCGTGTTTTCTTCCCCCTCCGCCTAAGTCAACAGCAATCGGGCCAGAAAGTCAATGAATAGTGTCTTTATTTCACATGGATGGCTGCAGCAAAGGATCTACTCGAAAATATCACCTAGGTGGTCTTGGTTCGAGTGCAGACTGGAGCGGGAGTGAATTACCGAGCGAAACCGTGTCATTTTATTCAAAATGACAAGATTAGCTATGCATAAAACAGAAAACTTGTTTCAGGTTGCCTTGAAAACTGGATTTGGAGGGAGCCCAGTAACAACATTAGCAGGCTCTGATGTGATTACCAGACTGTTGGTCGGCACAGAAACGCGACTTTAAAAGCTGCAGACTTACGATTGTGACGCTTCTCGGTATAGCAATCAGTTTAACTAGTGGAGGTGTCAGAGCTGTAGGGCGCCTAAAGAGGGACTTAATCAAACATGATGTATGGTTTCGTGCTGGACTGAGAGCTGTTTGGCAGGAAATGCACATCCATCACACCAACAGCCAACCTATTTAGTCTCTGACTGAACACTTTAAATTGTGTTTAATTTGATTGACTTTTGCAAAAGGGCGTTTCCAAACCAAATTTGCACGTGAATCCTATTAAGTGGTCTTGTTTTGCATTTCTGCAGTTTGGCAGTTGAAGGTCGTTCAAAATAAAAGTCAGTCGGTGAGCTCACTATTTGTTAAAGTGATACATACAGAAGGAACGGTGGTATGAATGTAAAGCTTTGACCATGCTAAGAATCTACAGCCATGTTAGCAGCTCTGTACTCAGGCTGCATTCACACCAAATCAGGCAGTGTGGCAAAAACGCAAGTTTTTCCATTCATATTAATGGGGGGTAGTGTGTTTGGGATACAGCTGCGGCTGCCGCAGGGGTTGCCGAAAAAAAAAAAACACAGTTTGTAGAATAACAGAATAAACATTTGGAGAAACGCAACCTGACGTCAGGGGGATCGCCAATCACGTAACCGGCGATCCAGAGCTGTACAAACCCAGCCATGAGAGAACAAAAGATGCAGCTAAAGCTTGGGACACACCAACCCGACATCAAAGAACTAGCGGCAGCGAAAAACGTCACCAGCTGCGTCGCCTCACGTCGCCTTTGTTTTGGCCTAGAGGTTGCACTTGAACACACCACAAAGACTACAGCCAACTACCATGCACGTTCTGCGCCTGTGTGAGATGAAATAACTCCACACCAGCAGGCATGCTCACAATGACGATGCTAACATGCAGATATTCAGCATGCTAACATTTGCTAATTAGCACTAAACACAAAGTACAGCTCAGGCTGATGGGAAGGGTCAGGTTTTTCAGATATTGGGTCATAAACCAAAGTATTAGACAAAGTGAAATTTTGACCCGTTGGTGGCACTATTCCAAAATTACAGGATTACCAAAGTGATTAAAATTCATCCTCTGGGGACTATGAATGCCTGTAATCCAATATTTGTATTGGATGGATTATTATTTATTTATATTTATATATATATATATTTTTATAATTGAATATTTCACTAAAACACAAAAATGGCAACCTCATGGTTGGCTGATTTATTTATTCATTTATCTATTTGTTTGTTTAATACAGATAATATTCATATTTTTTTCTCAACTAATGTTTTGTTTTGAATTATGTTTTTTTTTTTAATTTACAATGCATATCTTTAAAACAAATATAATTTGATCACATAAAAAAATAACCTCATGTCGGTACTAGAGCAAAAGTCAGGGGATCACCAAAGTGAGTGGGATTTATCCTCTGTTGACTATGAATGCATGTACAAAATGTCATGCTAATCCATTCAATACTTGTTGAGATATTTCAGTCTGGACCAAAGCGCTGGACCTACCAACAGACCAACATTGACATCCATAAAGCCATAAAATTTGCTCTCCCAGAACACTTGTGCTTTTAAGATTTACAGCAATAAGTATGCCAAAGTTGTCCAGATATAAAGGTTTTGGAAAGAAACCTCTAAATCTCTTCTTTTTCTTAGAACTCTTGGCAAGAAAAACAGGAAACCTCAGTAGTTTCTGTCAACCCCCAAAACATTTCAGAACCGTTTAGCGTGACACACACGACCTTGTGAATGTCTTTGTTTTGGTTGCGGTGAACCGAGGTCACTCTGTGTCGTGTCCTCGGGCTAATAGCGGGTTAAATGAGCCCGGCAAGTTGCAAAGAGGGCAAGAGTCCGTCTGAAGGGTCTCAGAGCTGGTTATTGAGCAGACGTGGGTCCAACACAATGCAATTTATGCAATTAATTAATCTGTTGGGATGAATGAAATTCATTATTTTGCTTCCTTTGGATGTCGCCTGGGCAAAGTTTGGTGCTGTCAAATTCGATGCAGTGTTCAGACTGTTGAGGCAAGCCTGTAGGTCCGGAGGTGTCGCCACTGGTTCCCTCGGGGACGGATGACCTTTCACCCCCTCTGGTAGCCAAGAGGTCACCAAGCTTTGACCTCGGCTGTTACGAGGGTGCATTCCCGCTGAGAGAGGTTGAAGGCCTGAAACCTCAAGGTCGCAAACACACACACACTCAGAAAAAACAGATGCACACACACACACACACACACACACACACACACATTCACAAGCATAAACACATTCAAAATACCCACCAAGCCCCCCGTTCTCCTCCTCTGCCGAGTCAGCAAAAACAAACCGCTCGGTTTTTGATAATCGAGTTTGACTTTGAAGGTTTTTCTCTGTGAACATTATTAAAGTTCTCCCAGAGTCACAAAGTCTGGCGCGGCTTTATTAATTAGTGCAATGAGTAGCGAGTGATTTACGGTCGGGAGTCTTTGGTGTCAGAGTTTAGAGTGGTGGAAATAGGTATCATTAGTCTGCGAGACACTCTAAGTAGTGGCCATATACACATAATGAAAGCTTTCATTAGGAATCTGAAAGGTGAGTAAGCATGTGTGTGTTGTGGCAGCATGATATGCTTGAGTATGCATGCGTGCTTGTGTACATGTAACTTTATTGCTTTTTTCATCAGGGTTACTGTATTTGGCAACAAGTGTAGCACGAACAGACTTTTCTCTTTCTTTTCTCTCTTTGTCTTTTCCTCATCTTAAACTCTCAATTATTCATTATCACCTTCACCTCCCCAAACCTCCAAATAAGTGCTGACCTCATTGTCCATTTTGACATTTCCTCCTCACCCCACATGACCTGTCTCCCTCCCACCAGTATCGGTCTCCGCCTTTATTTACCATTTATTTACCTCACGCACCAATATTTTTTATGTACTCAAGTGTTGCCCGCTGTTTCATGGTTAAAGGTTACTTAGTGTGCATATACCAAACAGTAAATACAGTACTTTAGATATACAGCAGGTTGCTGATTTTTCCAGGTTTTATTCAGCTAAATTGATTAAGATTGCGAAAAATATTCCAAGTAGAGGCAAAAAACAAATTATTTGTGTTTGATATTTGTTATATTGGATTATTATTTTGTATATTTGTTTGTCTGTACTTTTCTGTGCAGCTGCTATCTTGACCTTTATCTCCCTATTCATTACAAAGCATAGTTAAAGGCATACTTCAGTCCCAGACTAGCTCATTGCCATTTTTAGCCTCTCTAGCATCTTGACTCCAGGGATGGCTATCATTTTGGTCTGTCAATCCACCACTTTTATCCAGACTGAAATATCTCAACTATTGGGTGTATTGCCATGATTTTTGTGCAGACTTTCATGGTCCCCAGAGGATGAATCCTACTGACCTGGGTGATCCCCAGACTTTTCCTTCTAGTGCCATCATCAGGTCCAAATTTTGATTTTATCCAATACTTGTTTATGATCGAATAACTGCAAAACTAATCACATTCCCAACAGCCTCAGCTGTTCTTTGTGTTTTGTTCTAAACAAAAATGTTAACATACTGTCACAATTCTGTGTTGTGACAAAGCTAACAGGCTAAACCAAGATAACCACGGTAAACGATACCTGCTAAACATCAGCGAGTTAGTATCGTCATTGTGAGTTAGCATCATAGACTGTGGATATTGGTTTGTGGACTACAGTTTTGAAGCCTCAAATTCGTCATCTTGACCGTCACCATCTTGGTTTTTGGTCGTCACCATCTTGTTTTTTTTGGAATCAGAAGTGAGGGCGGAGATAAGTATAACCAAATGCTGAATAACACATTTTTAGGCGACCAAAATGTTACAATTAACTTTCATGAACTGAAAACACATTGTGAAACGGTTAAATTATTTACTTTATTTACTAAATGAACATCATGCTGTATTGAAGGAGACTTGAAACTAGCGATTGAGACCATAAACTCATGTGGTCATACAATGTTTACTGAGGTAATAAATATAAAAGTAGGGTCATTTTCTCATAGGCCTCTATAAAATTTGACTTGTTTTCCAACAATGATGAATGCAAGTTTAAAGTATTGGCTTCACTTTTCAGACCCGAAGGTTGCCGCCTGGTTAGCACTTAAACTCCAAGCATTACAGCCTCATACAGCTGCCAGCATGGACATAGACTCTTTGTCTTGTAATGCAATTTGAAGGTGTTTTGAACAGTGAGATTAACCCAACTAGTACAATAATACTAGATTGAACTAACCAACAACCAACTCTTTTCCTTTTTTAAATTTGATTTTGCAAAAACTCCCAGCTTGTTAACAAGGTTATTGAATCAAACATTACTGTTAGATTCTAAATCTGATGTCTAGTGGGTAGGCTGAGAGTGTTTGGGAGACCCATAGATGAGGTAGGAGTCTAAGGTTCTTTCTTTCTTTGTAGATTTCTATGTGTTAGTTTGTGGTTTGAGCTAGGATGCACCCAGCAGAGCTGAGGTCAAACAGGAACAAAGAGAGCCATGCAGTATATATATATAACCTCTCAGGTCGTTTGGTGAAGTGATTGCACCTGAGGGGGGCGTGTCCTCTCCAGGCAGGTGTGCTGATTTGCCTCAGGTGGGATCATTTGACCTCTTGATTGGGACATTTAACAGTTGAAATGCTTTTCTCAGGCTAGAAACTCATATATTAGCAATATTTACTTTTGTGAGAATAGTAGGCATTCTCCAAATAGCACCTCCTGTTCACTTTTCACATTTTTTATGAGCTGTCTGCCTCATGAATGCAAATCCAATGACAAAAAATTTACAAAAAAACTCTTATTAAATGTGAATTTATGCAGCTCAATCACACTCAAGTGTTAATATGAGCAATGCTTTCTGCCCACATGCGTCACTGCTTAGCTGCCAGCGGATAAAACTACAGTGAGTCTGCATAACAAAACTCAGCAAACACACACTCACTGGCAGCAAAAAAGCAGCCAATTAACCGCAGACCACACCAGTTCATCATTAACACTGCGAGTCTCTCAGTGTGTGTGTGTGTTTGTGTGTAGACAGAGGGATCTCTAACCTTATGTAATCGCTGTATATCCTGTCGGCTTGTCATCTGTTGGTAAATTAATCATTAAGTCCTGCTGCTGCACTGAACCATCTCTGGCCTCTGTGTTTTTTTCAAGCTGTGCGTCAAGCTGGTCTTTTATATAATACTAAATCCAGTGTTTCAGTGTTAAAAATAATTTTTCTGACACTTTCATTCCACCTTTCTTCTTCTTCAAAAAAAGGTGATTTTATCTGCACTCTCTGTGCACATTTAAACACCTCTCAAGGAAACGAACCAAAATTAGACACAAACCAAAGGCTTCGGGAGGAGGAGGAGTTGCATTTTGGGATAAAATTAAGAGCTTATCCACAGGGGCATCTTCTGATAGCTTTGGTCCTCGGAGACTCATTGATCTCAGCAGCGGCTTTTATCTCGATTCCTGTCTTCCCTGCTGCCGTACGCAGATGGTTACGCTCCTTCAAACAGCTTAAAAGTTTCCTTTTAAAAGCACCTTCAGGAGAGTGAAAGATTTCTGCTTTAGCAACATTTCTTTTTTTTTAAATCAGTTCTTGTCGTTTCTCTCGGTGTAAATTTTTCTCTCAACACACACACGCACGCACAGACTCTGTGGGAGTTGGCTGCCATGGTGGCTGAGTGTGTGTGATGCCAAGGCAGCAGCCTGGTGCGGCAGTGACGGTGAGTCATAGCTCGCAAGAACACAGCGAGGAGCCATGGCACCCAGTCACTGCATCACACACACGCACACACAAGGTAGAAACCAGGTGCAGGGCAGATGCAGCTTTGATTCAAATTAGAATCCGTATGTTGAACTCACAAGTTTCCCTCTCTCCATCACTCAGTCTCTGTCGATTTGCATATTTTCTCTCATTCCTCTCTGTGTGTGTTTCTTCTTCTTCACACTTCAAAGTTACATGATTATTCCAACCCACTCAAACTCTCGGCCTTAGAGCCGTTAAACAGCACAATCTTGTAGTTTGGGAGCATTAATCCTCCTGGTGATCACTTTGTTTACATACTTGAGGAGACGGTGATGCCGCGCTCGGTTGCAGAAATCTATGGTGGTGCGCCAAATGCATGAATGTGTGTGTTTACATCTGTGCACCTGCATTTCACAGACTACTTTTTTGGCATTAAAAGCCCCTATTAATGATCTGGAGACGTGATTAGACGCAGGAAATCGATGACTTTTCCCTCCTCTTGATTCGCTAAACCTGTAAATATGAGCTGAGGCGAGCACAGCTGGTTAGCGCAGCGCTGCATGGCATCGCTCTGGTGGCTTTATGCCTCATTGGAGTCTAATCTGGCGTGGTGAGCAAGCAACACATCAGGTAGAGGGAGTTGGGACTTCAGAACAAAAGTCGTCATTTGAAAAATTATGAAATATTTTCAACTGTGCTGACCTCATAAATTCAGGCTCTTCTGTGACAAAGGTCACAAGGTCACTCTGTATACAGCTTCCCAAGTGTTCACTCCCAGTTTGAGCTGTTCCGATTGTTCAGCTCATCTGCTGTAAATCACCGAAATAAGAGCATCCGCAGCACAAAATGCAAATAAAGCAAAATGATCCGACAAGATGTGGAGTCATTAGAACATTTTGCGTTCCCTGTGCTGCAGCGGCGAGGTCGTAAACAACACGCGGGTTTCCCCAGGGTGGCATCTTTACTCCCAGATTTGTCAGGAGATGCACTGTAACTCTGACTCTCTCACTCTTTTTTCTTCTCAGCACCAACACCTGAGCCCACCTGTTTGTGTTATTCTACACCCAGCAGCGGCGCCCGGGAGAGCTGAGGCTGGTGTAGCGTTACATCACTGACACACTTTAACCATTAGCTACAGCTCATTAGGGTGCTTCTCTACTTTGCTAATCACTGTTTGGAGAAGTTCTACTCTTACGCAGCTGAGCTGTTGTTACTTGACTGAAAGTTGAGCTGTGAGTGACTTGTGAAAACTGTGATATGTGATGTTTTCTGTGCAGGCAGCTTGAGAATAGATGGCATTAAACGACCTCCTATCCTGTATCCTCATACAATGGCTTGTGTGATATGTGTGTGCCTTTTCCTACGAATGTCGTGCCAATTTCCGCTCGTTGCATGCATACCGTCTTTTCAAAATAAATTTCCGTCCTCACAGGAAACAACTTGGTTATGTTTAGGCAACACAACTACTTGGTTAGGTTTAGGAAAAGATCGCAGTTTGGGTAAAAATAACTCCGGAAGTGGTGTAACTTAAATACGGAAGTTATATGTCATTTTCTCATAGACTTCTATACAATCAGACTTCTTTTTGAAACGATAATGGCCATTAGAAAGAATGGAAGTTTAAGGCACAACTGCATTGGCTTCACTTTTCAGACACGGATGTTGCCCCCTGTTTTGCATGCTGACATTAGCACTTAATCTCAAAGCATTACAGCCTCATAGAGCTGCCGGCATGGCCATAGACTCTCTGTCTTGTATGCAATCTGAAGGCATCTTGAACAGTGAGATTAACCTAGTACAATAATACTTGATTGAACTAACCAATAATCAACCCTTTTCCTTTTTTAATTTGATTTTTGGGAAAACTCCCAGCTTGTATACGGGGTTATTGAATCAAACGTTACTGTTAGAGTCTAAATCTAATAACTAGTGGGTCTGAGAGTGTTTGGGAGACCCATAGATGAGGTAGGAGTCTAAGGTTCTTTCTTTCTTTGTAGATTTCTATGTGTTAGTTTGTGGTTTGAGCTAGGATGCACCCAGCAGAGCTGAGGTCGAACAGGAACAAAGAGAGCCATGCAGTATATATATATAACCTCTCAGGTCGTTTGGTGAAGTGATTGCACCTGAGGGGGGCGTGTCCTCTCCAGGTAGGAGTGCTGATCTGCCTCAGGTGTGATCATTTGACCTGAGCTAATGACTAGTGGGTAGGCTGAGAGTGTTTGAGAGAACCAATAGATGAGGTCTAAGGTTCAAAATGCAGAGCAATTTGATTTACTCTGTAGATTTCATTGTAAATCTTTGTGTGTGTGGTTTGAGGATGCACACAGCATGGCTGAGGTCAAACAAGAACAAAGAGAGCCATGCAGTATATATATATAACCTCTCAGGTCGTTTGGTGAAGTGATTGCACCTGAGAGGGGCGTGTCCTCTCCAGGCAGGTGTGCTGATCTCCCTCAGGTGTGATCATTTGACCTCTTGATTGGGACTTTTAACAGGCACCATGAAATGCTTTTCACAGGCTAGAAACTCCACCTGCCTCATGAATGAAAATCCAATGACCTCTTTACCAAAAACCTGCTATTAAAATGTGAATTCATGCAGCACAATTACACTCAAGTGTTAATATGAGCAATGCTTTCTGCCCACATGTGTCACTGCTTGGCTGCCAGTGGATAAAACTACAGTGAGTCTGCATGACAAAACTCAGCAAACACACACTCACTCGCAAAAAAACTATTTGGTTAGTTGAAAAATAAACTTTCTCATACGTGGTGTTTGTCGTTCTGTCTAGGTTTACAATTACACCGATTACATATGAATTGATTTTGTGGGATATATAGGAATTACAGGGCATTGCTTTTCAAAGGTATAGCTACGAACGGTGTATGAGAACAGCCTGCATTAAATTAACCATCTCATTTTTAGCTGGATTTTATGACTAATAAAAAGTACCTGTAGTAGAAACAATGCCATCCGTTGAATGTAACTAAATTTACTCAAGAACTGTACTGTACGAAGTATTTTTACTTAAGTATTTCCATTTTCTGCTACTTTATAGCAGTTTCAGTGAAACAGTATCAGTATTAAAATGACTAAATGATTAAATGTACTCTACATATTTTGTTCCCTTCAGTATATGTATCTGCAGTACTGCCCTCGTCCATGTCCAACACATTCTCACTCCCAACTTGTCAAATACCGCCGCTTGATCAGTGCCACTCGGCATCAGAGACCGACGCACGGAGTACCCCTCTTGTGTTACTTTTGGACAGACCGGGACGGCGTGTCAATATATGCTCGTTACATGCATAGCATCCTTTCAAAATAAACTTCTGTTTTCACAGGAAGTTAGGTTTAGGCAACACAAACACTTTGGTAGGGTTAGGAAATGGTCATGGTTGACGTTAACTTCCCCAACTAGTGACTCACGGGACTCACGATACCGACAAGTCACGTGACTAAAAGTAACATTGACTTATTTTGTCACGTCACTCTTTAGTTTCACATCGGACAGCGGTCTCCTGGTTGAAAGTCTTGTGTTTGTTTGACCCACCCACTACACCTCCCGCCCGCTCTCAGTGGATTCTAACGCTACTAATACTACATCGGTTGCACCGATCATCGAATAACGCCACGGGTGGGTTTACATATGGAGTTAGTTGACAGCCCGGTTCATCACATAGCCTACTGTTGCTAAAGGGTTACTCCGTGTGTCGGTGTCTGATGCCAAACGATGGTATTTGACGAGTTAGTAGTGAGAACGGGTTGTCAAGTCAGTTGTGGACACTGTCCTCTCTGCTGCTGCCGAACTACTGACTAAATGGAAACCGTGTTTGGATTTTTAATGTTTATTTATAGAGTTATATACTGTATATATATAGCACATATTTTGCACCGTCCCGATGCCCCTTTGCCAAGTGTTCCACTGTTTACTTGTTTTAATTCACTATTTGTTGACGTGTCTCTCCAACGGTCTCCAAACCAAAACAAATCCTTGTCCATTTATTGCCCTTGGCGAAGAACGTGATTCGGAGTCTGATTATGAGAGTGTCGGGCGGGGGGGGGGGTAAAAGGGGGCTTGGCTCGGCGCTGCTTTCAATACTTCTGAGAGATGGATGAGAGACAGAGGGGGTAGAAAGTGCGAGAGACAGAATGATAGATGGACCAGGCACAGAGGAGGCATGTTCGGTGGAGACGAGCCAAAATTTCTGTCGGAGGGGCTAAAACCCAACAGGGAGAGCTTTCTCACATCCTCCCCTGGGTTTCAGCCCCTCCCCATCGACGCCGTACGACCCACCCATATTCCCCCTATCCCTCATATTCCCCCTCGGTCCCTCTCTTTTTATAGCTCTGCCCTCCCCTGATATTCCTCCATCTGTCTCCGCTCTTCCTTCTCCTTCCCCGCCGCCGCTCTTCTTCTCCCTTCTCTCCTCCGTCTCTTCACGGAGGTGATGACAGAACTTCCCTGGCACGTGTTGCGCAGATGAACCTCCAGAGTCTCTGGACACACACTAACACAGAACACATGTTGAATGGATTAATTCAGCTGCGCCGTATACCCACCTGGGCCGAGGAGACGGTGATGGAACACACGGTGAAGTCTGCGGCCGGTCTCTACATGTCGTATATAGTGAAAGATTCTTTACTGCCTTGCTCTGATGTCCCGTTTTTCCCAGAACCATGCTAATGCTTTAGATGCAGATATGCAGCACTGTAACTAAATGTAAAACATCAGTGCCATTGAGACTAATTCAAGTTCAAGGAATAGTTTGTACAGTAAATACGAAGCTCCAGCCAGCAGACGATAAAGACTGGAAGCAGAGGGGGACACAATAACAGCACAACTTGACATTTTTACACAATAAATAACATGTTATTTAGTGAGCTTTAGAGGTGCTGAAGGGAGATTTTGTTACTTTTGGACAGGGCATGGCTAGCTGTTTCCCCCTGTCTCCAGTATTTATGCTACGCTAAGATAACTGGCTGCTGTATATTTAACAAACAGTCTTGGGTATCGATCTTGTCATCTAACTCTGTTCATCCTCCCAAAATATCAAACTATTGCTTTAATTTACAAGCCTCGATGAAATGCAATTTTGGTTTGGACTCTGTGTTACTTTACTATACTATACTATATTACTATAAGTCAATCAATTGATATATTTTGGAGCTCAAACACATTGGAAATCGTTCTGTTTTTCTTCTCCCTGATGTGCAAAACAAACCGAACCGAAACCGTGACCCAAAAACCGCAATACAAACTGAATCTTGGGCTTGTTGAATCGTTTCACCACCACTATAGATCCAGTTGAGACAGGCTACAGTTCACATCTGATGTAGGACTTTGTCTCAAGTAATGTATGGGAAGAGACAACTACTTCCTGTGGGGAGATTGTGAATGCAGCTAATTCGGAAAAATGCACAATTGTGGATGCATAAGAGGACTATGGTCAGTCTTTTCAAACTGGACAAATCTCACATAAAAACTAAAAATGAAAGTTTGGAAATAGAAACATTCTGTCCTGTAACTAAAAAGGCTGACTTAAGGGTCATTCAGAGATGCATTTGCATTCACACAACACTAAACATGTGGACAGAGGCATATCTGAGATCTGCTTCTTAGGATTCAAAGCTCCATCCAACATTGATTTTCTGCCAAATGTGTTCAGAGTCAAAGTAGCTTTAAAGTCTGAAGCGGCCTTAATGAAGCGAGCTAATGCTTATACATCTGGTTTTGAGCTCTTTTCTACCTTCTTTGATTTTTTTTTATGATTAATGGAACATGGAGAGTGGGTGTCCTCTTGTGTTAGTATGATTGTGCAGATGAGAGAAATAGTATTTTTTTCCTGCTTTCTCTGGATTATGTCTCGTAACAGCGCTGGCAGTGGACGCAGACCAACTCGGAGCATTAGAGGTTCAAACCCACTGAGCTCATTCAGCCACTGGACTTTTAAGTCTGCTGTCATCGAGCAACTGATATCGAATATGCAAATATCTTTTTTTTTTTAAAGATTTAGAACAGATGACAATTTCTGGTTGTGATGACGTAATGCAGAAAAAGATGCATAAGTCATTGAATTTCAAACCTATTAAATCAACGTGATCTGGTGCAGGACTCTGTGAAATTGCCAGACACATTTTTGTTGCCAGAAAGTGTTTTGTTTCTTCTCAAAGAAAAATAATGACCGCATTATCTGGCCAAAATCTGCACTTGTTTTCACTCTTTGGGCCTGTGGGAGCCTGCTTTTTCTGCCGGACAAGGCTGCGAGCATTAGTTAAGGCTATACAGCACACATTTCACAGGGTGTAGGTTGATAGGAAGGCATAAAACACAGCATTGCATCACCACTGTATATATCATAACCTATATGTTATGAGGGCCGGCTCACTGATTATATACATTCTGTGCATACATCATCCGAAACATAACACAGCTATGAGTTTCTGCGAATGTGTGTGTGGGTAAGAGGGCTCGTTCGTACATCAGAGAGCCTGTCCATGTGTGTAACATGTGTTTCTCGTTGGGTGTCATTGAGTTTCGTTTGCCTATCTGAGCCAGGCTCTCACCTCTAAAGCCTCTGGGTTTATGTGCAAAGGGAGATATGAGACAGGTTTGAATAATAGATCGTTCTAATGTTACAGATGCAAAGAGGAGAGCTGCAGTGCTTCTGACCACATATATGACTGAATGAATGACAGGGAACAGGGGTGTTGGAGGAATGCCCATTGTTTTTTGACCACCCACTGTAGCTTTCTTGACTTAAAGGAAGAGTTCAACATTTTGTGAAATACACTTTTATATTTGTTTTCTTGTCGAGAGTTAGAAGAGAAGATTGCTACTACTCTCTACTCTACGAAGCTACAACTAGCAGCGGGTTAAATTAGCACAAAGACTGGAAACAGCTAGCCTGGCTCTGTCTGAGGGCAACGTATCCTCATACAATGGTTCGTCTGATATTGTACAAAAAGTTATTCCTCATTTTTTGTGCGTTTTCCCACAAATGTCCAGCAACATGTGTCAATTTCCGCTCATTACATGCATACAGTCTTAATAAATAAATAAACTTCAATCTTCACAGGAAACAACTTGGTTAGGTTTAGGCAACAAAACTACTTAGTTACAGTTAGCAAAAAAGATTGTAGTTTGCATCAAAATAACTACGCTTGAAATACTTTGTTAGGTTTATGCAACAAAACTCCAGACAAAACCATTTAGTTAGGTTTAGGAAAAGATCGTGATTTAGGTTGAAATAACTTTGGAAGTGGCATTACTTAAGTACAGAAGTTACGTGACAAATAAATCAACGTTGACTTCTGGTTTCACACAAGGTACGAACATCAGTCTCCTGGGTGAAAGTCCGGTATTTTTTGCTTAATCTGTACTAAAAACCAAAGTGTAAAAACAACATGTAGTTTTATAGGGGCTGGAGTCTGGCTAGCTATTTCCCCCTGTTTCTAGTTTTTGTGCTAAGCAAACTAGCTGTAGCTTCATATTTACCATGCAGCCATGAGACAGAGTGCTATTGATCCTCTCATTTCTCTCTCTGCAAGGCATACCGTATGCCATTTCAAAAAAGACTGATATCACAAAATGAAGACAAATGAAGTCGGCGACTTCCTTGATCAGTCTTTCATGGACAAAATTATAATACCGTTGCCAAGTGGATAACAACAGTGGACAACAGTTTGGAATTGAAAACTTCATCTGTAAGAGACACAGACGGAGTCTCCCGGGAAACCACCTTCAAAGAGCTCTCAAATCAAGTATTTTCCTAATATGTTATCTGTCTTTGACGTGCTGCGGTCTGGGGACTGTAGGGAGGGTTTGACGTGTTTGGCTGCAGTTGTAACAACGGCAGGAAAATTCATTTCTGGACTGTCAAAGACATTTGTTCTCCGCGGCCTCCCAAGGCGAGAGTGCAATCCGAGGTCTCTCTATCCTCCTCTCTTTTCCTTTCCTCTCCGTGGTCCCTCCATTCTCGCTCTCTTTCACCCTCCCTCCGATCTCCGTGAGTCTTGCCCTTGGCTGACATATCCCCAGGATTGTGTGTGTGTGTGTTCGTACATTCGGTGTGAGACATTCCTCAGTATGGTCCAGGAGCTACGTGCTGTCACACACTTCCTCCCTGAAGCCAGAGCCTTGAGGAGGGGGAGGAGGAGGAATAGGAGGGAGGTTGGCCTCACAATACTTTAGAAATTAAATGCGCACAGGTAGATTAAACCTCACAATATACACCTATAACAGAAATACAATTCAAGAGGAGCCTCCAGTGAGCATGAGTATAGTTGAAGATTGGTGGTGTGATATCATGCACAGTTGACAGGTCACTTCCTTTATTAGACTGAAACATACCAGTGAGGCCCCACCTCTGTCATTCTATCCACTAGGTGTGCATGTATGTGTGTTTTCAGCTCACCTAAATGCCTGGTGTTTGCTTTTTAGCTCGCCTCGGTAAGCGCAAAGCCAAAAGGCTCATTTGTTTAACCCCCGCGCACTCACCGACACAAACACAGAGTCGAGTGTTTACTAGGAGCTCCTGCTGAAATGACATAACTGTCACAGGAGTCACTTTGCAGATGACGATGCTACTGTAGTCTAACTTTATCACCTTGGTAAATTATCCTTTACACTCCCCTGGTTGGTAAATAGTATCTTAAATGCAACTAAATAGACCCAACGTCACATCTATTGCTCCTTTGTTTTACTGCTTTGGAGAGTTGATCATATCTGGCGGTCTTTGGGTGTGCGGAGGCTTAAAGATTAGACAATGTCATATAGGAGAGGTTTAGCATTAACTCAGTGAGGTAATCACTTTAAGATCTATCGACAGAGAAGCAGACGAGAAATCCCATATATGGTCACAGGTCTAATCCAGGCAACACCAAACACAAATGTATTAAGTGCTGCCAGTGACAAGACTAAACTGACAGAATTGTAATTTACTATAAACATAAAGACGGAGGGATAAATGATTTATACATGATGAAATCTGAAATAGGTGACGCTATTGATATTGGATATAGCCTAATGTAGATTTCTTGTAGTAATTATTTGCATCTCTGATATTAATTGCACTTTCTTTAAAGGTGATAACATTCAGCCACTAGATGTCTCATTCTCCCTCCCCCGTTCCATTGCATTTACTTCATAACATGTGGTTGCCAGGCACCTACCGTCAATCTCAGCCATGTATACATTTTTTCCACGCTAACTGACGACCCAGAGATACCACGTGGTACCAACTTCGTTTTACGTCGTTTCGAGATAAACAAAACATTCATTTTAGACCCGCAAAATTTTTTTAAAATGATTAATTTTAAAATTCTACAAATTTTTTTACAAAGCCACACTTTGACCCTTAGGGTTTGAACGTTGTTTACAAATGATGACAATAATTACTGCGTATAATATTTCATGCATGGTGTATCTGCTTGGTCTATCACCTTTAGAGTTTTCTGACACTGCTGATGAAGGTAAACCTCGTTGACAACAAATGACCCACCATGAGGATCCTGAATCTTGAGTTACAGGACGACCAACGCTGCTTCTGAGTTTGGGATTTCACTGTCTTACAGTATATAGAGCCCTGAGGGGGGAAACTCCACTCCAGAGACACCGTCAGGTGTTACATTACAGATGTGGATGAGGTTCCTCCTATTGGCCAAACATTAGTTTTAAGTGTTTGCCTTCTTTTCAATTACACAGATGTTCGAGTTAATGGTCTGGATTGTGGATCTCATGGCGCACCATCAATGGAAGGGGCAGAAATGTGGACTACAGTGGTCTGATGGAAAAGTTTGATCGCTACGATTGAACTTTTATGTCAAGCCAATTTTACTTACATCACAAATTTGCCTCAAAGGACTTTACAATCTGTACAGCATAATACTTCTTCAGACCCTTCATTTGGACAGGGAATAACGCCACCAAAAGAAACAAACTGGGGGAAAAAAGGACAAAAGGAAGTAACTCATCATAAATAAAAGCATCACCGAGATGTCTAAAGCATGAAATGAATTACGGACACAACAGAATGCTTTTAGCTCATTGATAATACATTCTTTTCTTTTGCAAAAGACTATTTTTCCCCAAAACCAATACTGAACCAATTGTTAGCAAACTCAACAGCAAATCAACCCGTGATTGCATCAGCTATTCACTTTCACCACCTCACCATTCACACGCTTTCTTAAGGGGCTGCCATTAAATCCTTTATGTAGAGTCAAGTGTGGGTCTCTTGGCCGGCCAGTGACTGACACGTCCAGTAATTGTGTTCGGGAGTGGGGATGCAGCAGGAAGCCGCGGGCAGCGATGTGGCGACTTCCAGCCACTCGAGCTGAGCTATAACGACCACCCAACCTAATATGGTCAAAGCCTCGAGAGTTAAACAGCCGGGCTCTCGGGGGGTTCAAGTGCCTGACAAAGTGCTCAGGTATGCCAGTTATGGTGGCTTAACCGCTGGAGGTCCTGGCTGCACAGGTTGGAGGTAGCACGCCGGATGTGATGTGCGCCCTTAGCCTAATTAGGGCAGTTTGAGAGGTATCGCCATAGGAGTTATTTTGTGTGTGTGTGTGTGTGTGTGTGTGTGTGTGTGTGTGTGTATGCAGGGACTGAATGTGCCTTGAGCAACGGACAGCACATCCCCCTATAATGGGATTAACATTTAACCAGTGCACACACTCGCTGTCACACCTGTCTGAAAAAACACCACACCAGTGAGTCAGGAAACGGTGTGCGCCTGTATGTGTGTGTGTGCGCGTGTCCCTGCAGGGGGGCACCGACTGTTGATCTACTTCATTCAACAATTACCACTCGGAGGTGGCAGGAATTCCAGAAATGAGGAAAGATTGCGTTCCAGTCCATCCACTCCTCTCATAAAAATACCTGAATTAGTTGCATTAGTTGGCTAGGCCTCTCTTGTGTCATACCACATCTCACCCTTGAAGGTCCACTTGTCAATCTGAGTTATGTACTTCCTCTTTAGAAGGATTTGTTGTGCATGCAGGTAGGGGTGAGGACAGGACACTAGGCTTTATACAGCAATTGTTTTGTTTGTATTTCACAAAATGTCAAACTTTATTCCCAAGAGTTAGACGAGCAGATTGATACCATTCATGTCTGTTAAGTAAATATGAAGCTACCATCAGCAGCCAGTTAGCTTAGCTTAGCATAAGTCAAGTATTTATGCTAAGGTGGAAACAACTAGCCGAGCTAGTCAAAAGGTAACAAAAGCCGCCTACCAGTACCTCCAAAGACCTTTTTCATACGATTAATTTGCACGTTAATATATTTTTTCGTTGTTTTTGTCACTCTCACACAGAATGCAAATATTACACAGCTGAAAAGCATAATTTTTTTCGGAACAAGGTTGATTTTTCTGAGCTTTCGCACCACAAATAAAGGCATCAACCAATCAAGTTGTGCGAAACGGGTTGAGTTGTGCCTATATTTAGTAGTCCAAACCAAGATGGCAAACTGTATTACTCCTTTCAACCTAAAGGCAGCACAGACTGGCGCCATTCCATTCTTACCTTTCACAATAAAAGCCCTAGACATATAATACTCGCAGGTGAGTATTTCACATTTTCGTGTCGTTTCTTCGTCACGCCCCCGGAGTATAAAGGCCTTAAATAAAGCTCACAAATCAACACATTATATCTTGTGTAAAAACAAGTTGTACATAGTGAACGCAGAGGATCAAATGAATTAAAAGAAATAGGAAATGCAAAGTGCACATTTCACACCAAATGGGAATAAATATAACAAGCTAGATTACTTAGCTACATTCTACATTTGTTTAAAGTGACGATTGGATCCATGATTTTATGTGACTGTTCAAAATACAAAGTTAGGCCTACATGTATAAATGGCTACAACAGAGTTTGACAAATGGACGACAGGGTCATGCATCCTGTAGATGCTTCCAGTAAGTGTAACCGAACCTTCCCTGACTTCTGATGACAGCTCAGTGATAACAGACAGTGCACCCCCCCCCGGCCCCGACCCCCATTCTGCCTGTGGTAACGACAGAGATGACACTGGCAGATAGACTAATGACAGGGGGGAAAGGCAACGCATTACAGGTAGATAAATGTGATGAGGGACAGTGAGTGAGTGGACATCCTGGTTAGAAATGCAAAGAAAAGGATTGTTCTTTTTGTAGAAAAAATATTTTGTATTAAATTATTATGACTTTATTATATCATTATTTTTTATAATATGATTATTATGTTATTAAATTGTTTTTTATTTTTATATTTGATTTTTCTATTATAATTATTATTATTATATATACTTTATATTATTTTATTGTATTTTATTCTTAAAAAATGTCTTATGCTTTTATCCCAAGGAGAAGGAGAGTTTATCTTTAGTGAGACAAAGTAGTGAAGTTATTCCCGTTCACTGTCTCCTCCAGATGATGTTTTTGGGGACGCAGCCCACGTTCCCACACAGCTTGATTGACAGTTTTCCTTTAGGGCCAAATCTGGAGCCACTTAGCTCATTCACACAAAGGGGGTAGGAGGTTTTGGAGCTGGGTTATACAGGGTCACAGAGAGAGAGAGAAGGGGCCCGGTGGGTCACGACCAGGAAAGGAAACTGATTTCTTTCTTTTCTTTGTATATTACTTGATGATCCCAAACTATTTTCCCCAGCTAGCTACATTTTTCACCTTGGATCCAAAGTAGTGAAAAATATCTGGATTCACAGCTCTTGGCTTGTGGCTATTTGTAGTCTCCTCCAGCTGGCTGCTACCTCATCTGTCTGACATAGTTTCACAGGGTTACATATCACTTTTATGCAGAAATACATTAGTCACGGTAACAACACGGTGTGTGGCCACATTTTTTAGTTTTACTTTCACTGCCGTCAGGGACCAAACAACAAGAATCAATCAAACAAGCAAAATCAAAACCGTATTTTCCCCATTCTAAATGTGCCAAATATCTGGGGTAACTAACCAGGCCACTGCATGAAAGGTGAGCCTGGTGTAGTTCAGATGAGACGCCTTTTTTCTGCCTCTAACAACCAGATCTGCTGATAGGAAGATAACCTCTCCACGCAGCAGTTTGCCATTCACTGCTCATGACATCCAAGCTGCCGTCACAAAGCACGCAGTCCCACATCAATCTGGATTGTTTTCAAAGCAGTGTTCCATAAAGAAAAGAGAAGAGAGGGAGGGAGGGAGGGGGACGGAGATAAAAGACAGGATCAGAGATGTACAACGTGCTGCGCCTGCCTCTGACACTTTCATCAACCAGTGCTGTGTTTCCACGCACCGCGAGGTGACAGGGGGGCAGGATTTACTGACCCAGAGGCCCCTTTTGTGCTCTCCACGCCGCACTGATCCTCGCTTCCTCTCCGGCTGCATGTGTAGCAGGCCTATAGGCTTACCTTTTATACCCCTCTCTCTCCCTCTCTCTCTCTCTCTCTCTCTCTCGCTGTGTGTCTGCTGTAAATAGGCTTAATGTTACAGATGTCTGTGTGCGAGACACAAAGAGCCGAGGCGAAGCACAGAGAGCGGCTCTATTCTGCGTCGAGGGCCCGAAGAACAGGTGGGAAGAGAGCAATCGGGACACAGAAGATGATCAGATTTCCTATTAAAAAAAAGTTCAGCAGCTACGTGTGTGTTTTAACATGTGTGTGTGTGTGATGTGACGCACAACAGGTGAAGTCAAAGAGGCAGAAATGGAGCTGGTAAAACAGCTTAGAAGAGCTAATGTGGATGACTTTTTTGCACATTTTTCAAGGCGCCAATGAGATATTTGTTTCCATGTGTTGCCGGGGTCCTATCAGCCATACCACTGCTTATTTTCAGTGTTAGGTGATCTACGAATTGAAGTGTATTCAACTGGTGCACTCAATGTAACTCCCTCTGGATAAGAGCTAGAAGTCTAAAAGGTGAAATGTAAATTTCAAGTTGTAAATCAAGCTGTCAGAGCAGCAGCCAGCAGGGTGAACGAGGGCGTCCGTGGGTCCCTCGCTGTGTGGGCTGGCTGACTGGCTGGCAGGGGACAATAAGCCATACTGTTTGACCTGCTCCGTCTGTCCCGCTGCCAGGCTCACGGACATTCAAACGCCTCTCTCTCTCTTCACTCCCCTGACTCCACGGGCGGAGAGTGAAAGGCAACGCTCCGCAAATCAGGATCTGCTGCCTTTTTTTTAAAAAAACTCTTTATTACGTGATGTTTATCCATCTCTATGTGACCAAAAGAGTTAGTTTCTGGACAACTGTGACTTTAAATAATGTCATAAGTAAGGTTTAGTTCATTCTGTGCAAGGCAGAAGTCACTTTTTTTCATTAAACTATGATGCTGGTCTCAGATTATATCATGTGTTTTAGCATAGATAGTGTAGCTCCAGGGTTGTCGTGCTCTAAAAGTTGAGCTCAACTGGCTCAGGGAACGTGACACAAGAGATTGACTGAAAACAAACATCAAACTAAGGTTAACACAAAACAAACAATGGAGAGGATCAGCAATGAAAGCAGCGCATGGATGTGTGGCACGTGCGCTGTCGAGGTGTTGAAGATAAAAAAGGAAAAGGTGGTAATGCAGGTTTGATATCAGCTGTGGGAAGGGAGAGACTAGCTTTTCTAACCTGGAAGGCCCAGGTGAACCAGATCAAGCCGACGACCTGCTGAGGTCGGGCAGGACAGCCTCTTAAAGGGGACATATCATGACGTATTCCCCTTTTTCAGTGCTTGAGTTCATACATTTGGGTATCTGGAGTGCCAACTGACCTACAAACTGTGAAATAAGACAACCAAGTCAGTTTTTTGTGGGCTGCCTAGATCAGAAAACATGTGATTCACCAAGCCATTCACATTTGGCTCCCCTTCCTACGTCACATGCAGGCTCATTAGAATATATATCGCCCACGGCTTGAGAACTACCTTTGTAAAGGTGTGCCATATTTATTTCTCAAGCCAGTGGGTGTGTTCCTTTTCATTCAATCCGGTGAGAAGTGATGACGTGCGGCGAGGGAGAGGAAGACGCCTCTGAAAGGGAGGGGAAATCATTTGCCGACGGGAGGAGGTGTCACCTTAAACAAAGCATGGATTTGTCAGAGCAAACAAAGTTTATTGAGTCATAATCGTTGGCGAGATAATGATGCCACAGAGGAAAAAGTGACTGGCTGACTGGTCTGCTATATGGTGTTCGTTCATTCAGTTGGAATATCATAATGTGTCGTACTCCGCTATTTCATATACCCAAACACCCTGTTGTGTTTGTATCAGCACGTGGTCGAGGTAGACGTGCACGCCCGCTTTCGCTGACTGAATTGAGCGGGGCATCTGGCGTATGAGCCGGCTGAGATGCTTTTTAAATGGTGTGCAGACTCCGCATGCTCGGCACACCACAAGCGTACGCCGGCTAGGTAATGGTGCGGACCCAGGCTTTTTCAGGAGGGGGTCTTAAAGAGACAGGCGCTAAATCGGAGCGTTTCAGACAGAGGGTGAATACAGGTATATTCAGACAGGTAACATAAAAGCATGTAAATCTGTTCTATTAGAAACCTATAATACGTCTTAATTCGTACTTAAGTATGAACCTGAAAATGTGCATGATATGTCCCCTTTAAGACAGTGGGAGGGCCATCACGTTTAGTTAGTGAGCATATACAGTATTGTTGATCTAAATCAGTGGTTCTCAACTTCTTCCCGCCATGTCCTTCTTGCGGAAGCTGAAAAAATACGGCCAGCCACTAACAATACTGTGGGAATCAGCAACGAAACAAGCCTAACTGAGTATTGTTTCATTGAAATAACATTCTCAAGATGCAACTTTGTGGGAGCCTCCTTACTATAGAGACATAAAAGACAAAGCTTCTCTGTTACACTGACAGCGAACCCCAAGAGAAAGACTGACTGTCCTGCTTGCAGAATCACCACTATTGTGTTGTAATGAACATCCAGCGCTGCCTTGGCTCACGTTCATACGGCTATATACGCTCCCACTGGAGCTGCCCAGCGAAAACCACATCCCATACTGACCACTGGAGGAGCACTGGGTGGTCTGTTTAGCATCCTCAAGGACTAAACAACACCGATGGAGATAAAATTGTGTGTCACTCCAAGGAAACAGGAGGACCTCCCTCAAGTAAAGGAAGCCACTGAAATACTGGACATACGTGGTTTCATTTATCAGGCAGGGCTTTCGTAGGCTGTGACGTACGCTACATAACACCTCCACAAGTGTGAGTTTCAAGGGGGCTACTGTGTGGTGCTTGCAGGGAGCATGTGAGCATACATGCCGTAGATAAATCGGATGTAATAGTCTATCTCGGGCTGTGTTTTTAATGTTTTGTGACTCCTAAATCCATTCAAGCATTCCTTTTAAAGCTCTTGTGTATAATTTATGAAGAAGATGTGAACCCAGAGGACACTGTACTACATAATTGCTGCTGTATTCCTATGAGTGTCTTTATGGTAGTCTCTAATGAGTTTACAATGACCATGCTATAAAGGTCCCATATCGTGCTTATTTTCAGGTTTATACTTGTATTTTGTGTTTCTACCAGAACATGTTTACATGATGTAATGTTAAAAAAAAACTTTATTGTCCTCATACTGTCAGCCTGAATATACCTGTATTTACCCTCCGTCTGAAACGCTCCGTTTTAGCGCATTTTGACGGAACTACAATGGAATTGCGTTGCTAGGCAACAGCTTGGGTCCATGTGTACTTCCTGTCAGATGATGACATTCACATACATTGCAACCAGAAAATAAACTGGGACACATTTAGAACGTTAACGTTTAAAATTGTGTCAAGGATCTAAATATTGTATATTCGTGACATCACAAATGGGCAGAAATCCTGACGGCTTATTTCAAATGCAGAGTTTCTGAATACAGGCTGTGTGTATTTCCCTGTGGATTGAGTGTTTCGATACTTTCACAGTATTTATATAGGACTAAAGCCTGCTTTATAATAAAAAAACATGAACATCTCTTTTTTATAATATGGGACCTTTAATGGTATTTTTTTTAACACACAGATTCTAATGGGAACCAAGTATCTTTTTTGGAAAATAGATCATTTGGACTTGCTTCCTAAACATATCCATAAAGTCATGGGGTGTATGTATACAGTATTATGTGTGCCTGTGAGGGAGGCGTGTGTGTGTTGAGGAGAGAAAGAGGAGGTAGTGAGGAGGAGGAGGAGGAGGAGGAGGAGGGAGGACTTCATCATGTTTTAGCCAATAGGAGCAGAGCAGCACTAATGTAATTTCTGGACGCTTTAACTTGGTACCAGAGCTGCGCAGCGCTCAGCCTTCCTTGGTGAACGTCCTTCTCTCTCTCTCTCTCTCTCACTGTCTCTCTCTCTCTCTCTCTTTTCCACGACCATGCACTGAAAGACTGCATCCACTGAGCTGATTCAGGACTGGAAACGACACCGAGTTGTGTTAGTTGGTTGCAGTCAGCCCGGATGCCTCCACAGTCGTGATTTTGTTCTGATAAAACGGAATATCCAAACCCAGGACCAAGTTGTTGCCTCTGAGGTGAGTTGTTTTTTTGCACAGAACTATTCTAACAATAGTTTATTATCTTCTAAATGTTTCTTAAGTGCACATAGTTTGTGTGTGAATGTAGTTTGTGCAGGTCAAGTCTGGAGAGGTTTGGAAATCATCATGTATCCAAAGAGATTAAGAGATGGAAATGATTTGTCTCTCCATGACTTCATGGCCAGAACGCAGCAAAGCGAGAGAAAAAAAAGGAGTTAGTTGAGACTCTGTGGCACATTATTTTCCCTGAAGGAAGGAAGGAAGGAGAGAAAAAAGTGAAACTGTGGCCGAGTCTTGGGAGTCTTTGGGGGGGATTTTTCTTAAGCTTGGAAAAGTGTTTGCGTAAAGACGCACTTAAATGGAGGGTTGCATTTTGGTTTCCAGATGTGTGGACTCAGCTGTTGCTTGTCACTCAGGTGGTCTGTCTACTACTAGTTTTCCTGTCTTTTCATGCAGCTCTTCAGGATCACATCACATGTTGACAGACCATAGAACAACCCACAGAAACATTAAAAAGTGAAGCCACAATTAACCAAGGAAGGCATTTTCTCACATCCAAATCATACCTCACACTTAAATCTACCTTTTAAAACAGGTGTAAAAAGTGTTAACTTTACTCTTTCAGTACAAATTGTTCAAGATTGTGTGAGTGTGATTCTCTCCATGCAATTTCAGTAATCTGCCTTTGTTCTGAGATACTGACTTTTGTCACAAATTGCATAGAAATGTATTAAAATAACAAAGAAAACATGTTTAAACACTGAATGTGAGTCCTGTGATGGACTTTTCTTTTCAGTGATGTTCAGTGATCTGTTTTGAAGCCAGTGGTGGCACCTAGTGGTGGGAGAGATTTGTAAAGATGCTGCAGTCAGAGCAGTGATGAAGAAAGCTTGTTTAGTGAAAAAAAACTTCAATCTGACCTTGAATTTAAAATCATATTTTGTATATTTTGAAGTAGTCCCCTGGGTCTGTCAGTCCTGTAGTGTTTGCATGCCATGCAGGCTTGCTTGCTGTGACTGAATGACTGATGTGTGGTTAGCTGATCCAGGATGACGGAGCAGCCGAGGAGGATCAGGTGACTGAGGTGTATCCCTCCCTCCGCCACCCCCTCTGTGGGAGGCCAGTCAGCCAGACTATGCTGTGCTTTGCTGGGGGTATACACTCTGCAATACTAAGCCTTTGTTAATGAGTATGTATCTGTGTGTCCTTGTCTGTGTGTGGTACTGGCTGGGTGCGCAGGATCTGCGAGCCTATTGCTTTGTATGCTTGTGTGCACGCATGCATGTGTGTTTTTTCTGTGCATGCATGTGTGTGTGTGTGTGAGAGGGAGAGAAGGATGGGTGTTTGGACCCAGGAGTTAAGCTGCTGTTAATTGGTCAGCCATTTGGTCAGCACATGGGAGAGTCAAGTCAGGCAGTAGCTGAGATGATCGGCATGTTTGGCTCGACTACTGCCGGCTACGGGACGTAACATTGATTCTAGACCTTTAATGGATGCTGAACCGGGTTGTTTGTCTCTCATTCAGCCAAATTAATGCTACCATCCACGGTAAATTGTGTGCAGCAGTAGGCTAGAATTAGTTTAAAGAAATAGTTTGGGAAACAGGCCGATACTTATTTGCTTTTGCGTGTCTGTAAGCTAAATGTGTAGCTATAGCTTAGCTTGAATACTGGAAACAGCATGCCATGGCTCTGTTGAACGGTCAAGCTCACTAATTAACTCGTTATATCTCGTTCGTTAAAGGCACGGTCACACATGCACGAAATTAACATTTGCCTCCCGTTCACTTCCATTCTATGAAAGCGAAGGGGCAAAAAAACATTTGCTTCCGCATTTGTGCATCATGTCACCGTGTCTTTAATCTGTGCAAGTCTGGAGTCTTGTCATCACCGTGATCATTTCCTCCGCTATGGCAACCAGTGTTGCCAGATTGGGCTGGTTTCCGCCTAATTGGGCTATACTTTTGATTAAGTTGAGCTGGTAAAAACAGCCTTGGGCTGGCAGATGAAATTTGGGCTGCTTTTGTCAACATTTGGCGGGGTTTTGAAAATACTGAAAACAATACTTTGTACAACCATAAAGCCATTACACGTGCAATAGAAAACGCACGATAGGCATACAAAGGCACGGTTATGATTTGGGCTGGTTTTATTGAATTGGGCGTGATGGGAATGAAAACTGTCAACCTGATCTGGAAACACTGTAGGCAACCACAGGAAGTCACTACACGGCCAAGAAATATTCTGACACATGATCACTCATAAAACCACAAATTGTTGTTTTTAAATTTCGGTTTACAGTTCGACCTTAACAAACGAGATATAACTTGTTAGTAAGTAAGCTTTGAAGGTGCTGGTAGGCAGATTAATCATATGCCTTTGGAGGTACTGGTAGGCGGCTTTTGTTACCTTTGGACAGAGCTCGGCTAGCTGTTTCCCCCTTAGTATAAATACTTGACTTATGCTAAGCTAAGCTAGCTGCTGGCTGTATAGCTTCATATTTAGAATACAGGCATGAGTGGTATCAATCTTCTTGTCTAACTCTCATCAAGAAAGCGAATCCGAATAGACTTCTCACAAGTCAACACAATTTGTCAATTGTCTTTCATGGTGAAGTTCGGCGGAAGATTTTTGCTACCTTAACAAATTGAAGAGCCAGGGTGAAAAAGGTTGATTTTGTTTAAACATGTCAGAGCGAGGAGAGGAGGAAAATGTTCCGGCTGAGGAGGATGTGATTCAGAGGGGAGGATGTGAAGCATTTTCTTGAGAAGGTGACCTTTGAGGTTTCAACGAAAGACAGAATGACTGGACATGTACCGTCATACGATTATGAGCCAAGCGTTGGCAGGAGAACTGGACATATCACAAATGTATGCTGACTTTTTTTGTTGCATTGCTTTTTTTGAGGGCCCTTTATTTTGACTTTTTGTTCAAATTGACAGACTCATTTTTCAGAGCAGTGTCTCTTCATCCTACAGTTCTTCATTTTCTCACATGCAACCCAAATTCTCATCCTCCAGCGGGGGTTTTTGCGAGCCAGAGAGGAAATCCAGCCTAGAGATTGTTTTGATATTGTTGGACACTCTCCTGGAAAACCTTTTTGCTCGGCGACCGAGGGTGTTCTCGATTTAGAGCCATTGGCTCCTCGGCTGAAACACCTCATCTGATCGCAGCAGTGGAGCTGTTTGAAGAGCTCAAGATGTGCCGTGTTTCACCTTTTTTTTGGTGCGTGAAGCTGAAGAGATTCAATCCAAAAGGGGATTGTCGGCATTTAAAAACAACACGGAGATAAATTCTGCAACTTTTTTAATGGATAGCTGGTTACCTTAATGCATTTTGTTCCCCTGCAACAATGAATATATAGTTTTTTAGAGCAGTTTCTCACATTTACAGTGCATAATATTATAAACACGCACTAACAGTGTATACATTTTGGATGGTTTGCTGCTGGCTGGTTCAGGGGGGTCGTGCAGCATTCACAGATTTCTTGTGTTTGAGTTACATATTGGCGTTAGATTAAACAAATGGAACCAATAAGAAGCATGAATGTGAAGTGTGTGTGTGTTTGCACGAGTGTGTCTGTAAAAAAATAAAGAGGCCTCCATCTATTAGTAAGTCAACACTGTCCTGTCTGTGCTGTCTCTGTCAGCCTAATACCTCAGACCAACCTGAGTACACACAGGCAAGTTTGTGCCGTCACACTGGAATTAATCGAGTGTGGGGTTGTGTAAATCATTCCAAACCTCAGAAAACACACACACACACACACATATACACGCCTGCCAAGCAGCTCTCCCCTGTAGATGTGTGCGAAGGGCCAAACAGCCAAGGACCAATCACCAAACAGAAGAGCGAACAATGAAAAACAGACCTTTCTCGGAAGAACGGAGATTAAACAAGTCTCAAAGTGATGTTGTGAATTTGACATGGGAACCACCCAGTTATACCAGTTATCAGCCGCATTATCACTGGTGCAGTGGGAGATTAGTGCTGGGAGCAACCTTGACGAAGTACATTCCCTTGTCGCAGGCATTTTTATAGACGAAACGATTCATCAAGAGATCAGCTGAAAATGAAAAGCTCGACTTTTCTGTGAGTCTGTGAGGTTGATCACGTTTGAAGGAAATATTGCACTATAAATGTGCGAAAGAAAAGCTAATACATGTATATTGGTCTATAGTAGCTATAAACCATGGCCACGCTGAAGGAGGTGAAGGGTGCGGTGTGTGAATGTGTGTGTGTTACGACGGCAGTCCTTGATGTGCGAACACTAATCGGGATCCTTGTGCTCATACGAGTGGTTACAGACCAAACCCTGCAGGCCGCATTGGCTCCACAAGCCTGGTATTATGGTCAGCTTGTGGCGAGGAAACGTAATCCAGGGCTTAGAAGAATATCAGACACTGAGTAATGGACTCGGGAGAGAGGGAGAGTTGCACTGTGTTAAAACTTGCAGAAATAGAGTTGCCCGCAGCACTTGCAAAAGCGACGCAACACTGAGGCGTTGTCGAGAGCTCCCCGACTCGTGCCTGCGAGTGAGAGTCGATTTGGCACCACCTTAATTACCCATACACACAGCTCTATTTGATGATGATTAAAGCCACACACACACACACACACACACACACACACACACACACACACACCTGCCCAGACACTGCCAGTCGCCAGTCCCAGTGGTTATGGAGACATTAAAGGTGATGATTATTAGATGATAATGATTAAAAGGCTTTAAAGCTCCAGTAAAGGAAAACAGTATAGGTAGAAGCACAGGAGGCTCATATAGGAACAACCACGTAATTATTCCTCGTCAAATGACCACCCTGAGGCAGAGCGCAAATGATAGCTTCCAAAGTTTTGTTTTTGATTGGGATAAAAACATAAAAGGTCTCCATAACAGATACAGTTGTGTTGGGCGCTACATCACTCGTACAATATTGCTGTAATTCCAATGTTGGTGATCATGTTTCACAGTTTGATGTTTGGCGGTTTCACGTTTTCAGCTGAGATGAAGGGCCACCCGTACTAAATCCATCTGATAGTGTCACAAATGCATCGCCACAGAGCCAATAACAATCCCGCCATCATTGACAAAGCTGACATTTTGGCGATAAATGGTTCACATATAACGGTGACGTTGTGAGCCTATAGCGAGTATGAACAAAACATGGTCTCGTTCCATGAAAACGGTTTAACTTGCAACTGTTTGCATCATGCAAAGAATATCCTTTGAAAAATGTGCAAAAATGTGATGTGACACCTTCTTTTTGGTATGAAAATAAAGTGGAGAACAGATGCAGAAAGCCATTATTGAGCCATCGTCGGCTAAAAATAGCTGTCCTGAAGGGAACAACATAATTATAATTGTTCATCAATGGCTATACAGCGGGAACTCTTTTATTCGTGATTTCGGGATCAAAGTTTGGGTGCGTGCATCAGGAAAACACGACTTGGCTCCTGCCATCCCTCTTTAAATTGGTCTCATGTGTTGGACGGTGTGTTCCTGAGGCTAAGACGAGCTCCTGAGCTGAATGTCTCAACTCAGGTCTAATCAGGGACAGTCTGCTCCTTTCTTCCTCTTACCACTTCACCTCTCTTCCAATATGCATGAAGCTTCAGATGGCACAGGATGTTCTCATGAATCTTTCCACGGACTAATCATTGTCAGTCTGCTTCAATAAGCAGAAGCAGATGAGGCAGAGAACAATTCCAAAGCTTTGCGACAATTGTTAAGGAAGACATCCACGTTTAGTTAACATTTATGTAAAAAAACCTTCATCTGTTGGGTGGTCGTCCATATCTGCAGAAGTCTCTGGGGACATGCCCTATCTGCCACTTTATCTCCATCTCGCCTCACACCATCCCAAAGGAATACCAGCCTCTTAATTCAACCAAAGAGGGAAATGGCTCCAATCTGATGCCACTCAGAGTCAGGAAATGGCCTGTTGTGATAAATAGTGTATAAGTAAGGGTGGGGGGAAATTACAGGATTATCACCAAATTCGCCAAAAGCTGCACATTTGCTTTTGTTTCAGCACTCACACAAGTCCTACTTTCAGTACAAAATGGTCATTAAAGCTGCTATGAATAATATTATTTCTAATAACGAGTGATCAAATGGCTATGGTTAATGTGAAAGGGGTCAATTTTAGTGAGGGTAAAAAATCGATACAGCATAGTATGGCAATATTTTGCAATATTGTATCGATACACAGACCTCAAGTCTCTATCTTTTATTATATAATATATTAACCACTTAACAACCCGACAGCCTGCTGGCGGGCCCAGCCACTATTCTGTCTTTCATAGGGAGCGAGCTTAAAGCTAGAGTGAAGATACATGTATCATATGAAACTAGAAAAACTTAAGGAATCGATTGGTATCAACCATGTCATATTAGCTTGTCGAGAAAAATGCAAAATAACGCTCCAATGTTACGCTAAATTTTGGTGAGGAAAAACTGGCATGGTCATTTTCAAAGGGGTCCCTTGACCTCTGACCTCAAGATATGTGAATGAAAATTCTTAGATGCACAGAGTGAAAACTTTATCCTATTAGATAAAACAGATTTTGACAAACTGCAGAATTTGCAGTTGAAAAAAGGTAATACATCGCAATATATCTTATCGCAATACTCAGCATATTGCAAAATGTTTAAAATCGCAATAAGATGGGAAGTAGGGTAATTTTCCCATCGACTTCTATACAATTGGACTTCTTTTTGAAACCAGAGGAGTCGCCCCCTGCTGGATATTTGAAAGAATTTAAGTTTAAGGCACTTCTGCATTGGTTTCACTTTTCAGAACCGGAGGAGACCAAAAACAGAGCTAAAAGAGGAGTGAATATTGAACTCCAAATGAATGCTCATGTTGCTCTGTCTCTACTGGATGTAAATAGGCAACTGTGTGCTAACATGTTTAACATTAAGTGGCAAAACAAATCAAGTTCTTTCAAGTTTAAATCACATTTATTCATGCACAAATCATGCCAGGAATTTCTAGATTGCACATACTCCTCAAAGGGAAGCCTGCACTTCCTTATAAGAGGTACACTGTCTTCTTATATAACCTCTCCTCCCGTTGACAAGCCCCCAACTGCTTTCGTGCTCTGTGGCAAGTAATCAAACAGCAGCGTATCCTTCAGCTAGGACAATTTCATCTCCAAGAGAGGGAGAATGTAACAGATATCCACCCGTAGCGGTTAGCTGATGAAAGCTCGGGGCTTTCCAAGCACTCGTCGCAAAACCAACACAAACAGTGATTTGACAGTTGTCTAGTTTTTCCGCGCTGTGAGATCCATCCGTTGCTTTTTTTTTTCCTGCCTGAGAAAGGGAGCTTAAATTGCCACTTGCATTAATGAGGGTAGTAAATAAATGTCTTTTGTTGTTTACACTAATGACCTCAAAAACCAGACAGTAAACCGGGGGCTAAGGCGTTCATTATCTCTAACCAGCCACCCGTGAAATCCAACATGTGTGGGCTTGTTTATGTGCACATGTATGCATCCGTGCTTGTTTCCATATGTTTTTATTTATTCAATTCTTTACACGTATATATTAGGGTGTGTGAAATGAGTGCGTTCCCATCAGAGGAAGCTCTCAAGAATCCCCCTCGGGGCCTTTCAGACATCTGGTTGCGGATGGACAGCTTATATCTCCCAGTAATATGTCCAGTTAAGCCCCTGGGAGCCGCCGCCGCCGTGCACATCATTACAGCCCTCCGACGGCTTTGCTCGGAACTTCGCTGAAACCCTATCGTTTGGTTTAGAGGGGTACAAATATGCTGTATATCCTTTCTATACTACTTCCTCCACCCGGTCCGTCTCCCATCTGTTGCAGATTAGTCTTCCGTGTGTGTTTAGAGAGCTGAGCCCCGTCGCCGAGCGGGACAGATAGTAAACCCAGAAGGTTTTAGTCAGAACTGTCAGGTAGGTCTGAATTAACAGAGAGGCCAACTGAGGATATGGCTGGCTGAGAGGAACGACAAGGAGAGGGAGAGAGGGAGAGAGAGAGAGAGAGAGAGAGAGAGAGAGAGAGAGAGAGAGAGAGAGAGAGAGAGAGAGAGAGAGAGAGAGAGAGAGGCTCCGAAATTACACAGCGAACAGTTTGTCTGTTTACCCATGAACCTCAGGCCCGCTACTCGAGGGTCAGTGTGGAATGCCAACAGCGGCTGCGTGGCCAAATTCAACCGCAGTCCCTGAGAGAGGACAGGAGGGTGTAGGGAGGGCAAACACCCCGCAAAAACGGCCAGTCACACCACTTTTTCCCGTGACACTGAGTTTATTAAAGTGCCGGGCTCAAAGCGACTTTCATAAAACACATACCCTCGATATCTGTCGCCCTCGTGGCATCCAAACCCGCCGCCAAAATGTAACCGTGCGGAGCTAAGCCGATCACTCAGCATGTTTTGTTATCTTTCTATCGCTGGCTTCAGTAACCCATAAAAAAGCTAAACAAAAAAAGCGCCTTGGGAATCCTGCTATTGGAGCTGAAGGCTATATGGTTTCACACACACACCCTTCTCCGACACTATGCAGCCTTGAGAACGGTGCCAGCCTCATCCATGTAGGCCAAACTGCAGCCCGAGTGTGACAAAGTGCCTGGGGCCGCAAACCCGCCGTTCCCAGCTCTTGTTGTGTTTCCAATACTAAATTATGGGAAAGTGAGGGCGCTGGTTGTGTAATACACAGCCGGTTTATATATATGTGTGTGTGTGTGTGTATGAGTGTGTTTGTCTGTTCCGCTTGACTGATGCGCCATCCCTTCAGGGTCCTGTCATTAAGCCTCTGTGTACACAACCCCAATCCCTGGCCTACATCTATCTCTTATGCAAAACTCATGTGGGATTCACACACATACACACACACACACACACACACACACACACACACACACACACACACACACACACACACACACACACACACACACACCTACCTACACACACATAAACAGCTTTCACATACTAAAATGTGATGCAATGCTGCAGCTCATCTTGCATGATATGTCATCAGATGTAGCTCTTTTTTTACGTTTGCCTCTCTGTTTTGTTTTTTTAGGGATTTGTTTTTCATAAGCAATGCTTCCATCTATAGTTTGAGTGGCACCGCTCATTAAAGGCGCCCTGACTTTTCAGTTTATTTTGGCTGAACCGTGTGACACGCTGTAAATCAGTCAGATGGATACGTACAGTAGATTGATAGAGGGAGCAGCAATAACAATGCTGCATGGTTCTCAGTTCGCGGAAGCCAGTAAGAAATAATAAACAAGTTTATTTCCTGATAAGTGCAGCTGGAGTGTTTCACTTTTGTTTTCCTTTTAACAAGAAAAAGAAACCGGTTTCTTATCTTCTATTGTAGCCTGTCGGCCAAACATCTGTGGCATAATAACAGTTTGTTCGTGAGCTGGAATATTTCACTGGAATAGTCCACTTTTTATGTCAATGAATATTTTTGAAAAAATTATACATCCACAGAACCTTCAGAAAGGTGCCAAATAAAAGTATGGCTTTTCCTGAAAAAGATTATTATGATTGTGAATTAATCATTTAAATTTTTTTGGCAAGTCCAAAATTGACGTTTTGTTTATCTCTGATGTCTGACGTTTGATTCCCACTTCTACCAAGGCTTGTGAGCCAATAGTAACACGACATTGGTATCACGTGGTATCTCTGGGTCGCCAATTAGTGTGGAAAAAAACGGTTAAATGGCTGAGATTGACTGTAAGTAACTTGCCTTGTGAAGTAAATGCAATGGAACGGGGGAGGAGGAATACGACATCTAGTGGCTGAATGTTATCAATAGCACCTGTTAATGTATTACAGTTTGTTGGCCTTACATCAGCGCTTCAATCATGAACCCTGCGTTTTTATTAGCATTCAAGTGGAGCAACGCTGCAGTGATGCGTATAGTTTTCCTGTCAACAAGAACAAGACAATCTGGTTCTTGACATATTTCATTTCAATCATCAGTCCATCGCTCACCGCTGTTCCTGTTATAAATATCTGCCTGTTCTTTATCTTCTGTACTTTGTATGTGAGGCAATGTGATCGCAGCAGCCTGGGATTTATTAAGATGCTTGAAACACACACACAGACACACACTCCTTTCACAGTGGTGGTTACAGTGACCTCTGGATTTAGTTAAAGGAGGAATGCATCACTTAACAAAATCAAATTAGTGTTGGATGGGATGCACAAGACATGAAGCAAGTCTTTCAGACACACACACATGCTGTACTATAATGACAGTAGGTTCCTATTGTTTCCTAATAGATATTACAGTTTTGTGATGGTGTTTCACACTTATATTCCTCACTGATAGTGGTAAAAGTGTTTGAAAGTATCCTCTTATTTCATGCAAATTCCTGGTATTATAAAGGATCGTCACACTGTGGTCGGTTGAGAATGATTCTGTTTAACGTAGCTGCATTTTAACTCCATCCATCCTCAAATGTATGGGACAGAAATATAAACACAGTACTAAGAACACTGTGGACATACTGCTCCGAAGGCGTACCAAGTACGTATGCAGTGCAGTAGATATTGCCTAATGTAATATCTATATGTGCATATCTTTGCATACCTCAGTTACCATTATTTTGAAATGCAGAGAAATATATTTCATCATCTATTATCAGTTGTTTTTCCACAGTGGATATACTCTATACCCCAGTTGCCAAGTATCCAAGAGGATACTTTGGCTTGGCAAGACATTTTAGCCTACAGGGACCATCTAGGACTTGCATGCAGTCAGATTCAGGTAATGACTCGTATTAAGCTGTGTAAGTGAGGTCGACTCAGCCAAATCAGTGATAATAATGAATAAGTTACCTCTAGACATGAACGAGTGAAGCCTTTGTTTCATTTTTGCCAACCCTATTTAGCCCTGAAATGGCATAATTCCTCAACATACTCTAATCAGCCTGCGAGCAGTGAAGGGATTTACAGAAAATCCACTCAAACGTCACAATAATTGGCTACACATGCAGGGATATAGGCAGAACCGAAAGCACAATAAAGATTGACAGATACACATGTAAGGCCGAACAGTAGCCGCATTGAAGCAGGGATTATTTTCATTTTGCAAAGATTTAATTCAAAAATGCGATGCCTACTATTTTGGAAGAGAATGAACAGATCATTTAATAGCATCTGTTGGATGCACGCTGGCGACACAAGTCGGCTCTAGTTTCCAACCCCGAAGCAGATCGCTTTATTGATCTTGTGAGAAATCACAATCACGAGGAGGTCACTTGTAAAAGAAGGGTAAGAAAGAAGAAAAACAAGACCATGGCTGCATTGACACCAGATCCAGTGATGCGGCGAAAATGCAAGCCTTCCCATTCATTTTGAATGGTGGTAGTGCGTTTGGGCTGTGGCCAGCGGCTGTGGCTGTGACGTCTGCAGGGGTTGCCAAAACAAATGCAGCGGCCTGTGGCGGAAATGTAGAAACAGTGTCCACTTATGGAGAAACGCAGCCCAACGTCACACTGCGGTGGCCAATCATGTAACCGGCAATCCAGAGCTGTATAACCCAGCCATGACGGAACAAAAGGTGTTAATCGTTGCAGTTAATGGGCCATTAATGTGACTCTCCCTCACCGACGCACAACCCTGCGACGAATCACCGCAACACCTGATCCGGTGTGAATGCAGCCTAAGATTCTACAGCCATGCTATGAAGATGTAATACTAACATCGGCATGTTAACATGCTCACAATGGCAATGTTAACATGTTGATGTTAAGTAGGCATAATCACCATCGTAGTTTATCGCTTTACCCTGCTAACATTTCCCAATTAGCATGAAACACAAAGTCCAGCTGAGGCTCATATAAATGTCATTCGTTTTGCAGGTATTTGGGAAAATTCAAATTTTGACCTGATGATGGTGTTAGATGGAAAGTGAGAAGCTCATCAAGGTCCTTGCATATATTCATGAGTTGTGTTAGGAATGTCAGTACCAAATTTTGTGGCAATCCATCCAATAGTTGTTGAGATATTTTAGCGTGGGCCAAAGTGGTGGATCGACCCAACTGACCATCCCCAAAAAATAGATCAACATCAAAAATGGACTGTCCACTCTGCATTTTACTTGTAAATGGTTTCAGTAGAGTTCTGAACAAGAAGAATCTTAACAGAAGCTTCCTAAACCAAACCCTACCTAAGCTCCAATCACAGGTACTTGACAATTTCCTGCATTTTACAGCACTTTTATTGCTGCCCCCATTGTTCCCAGAGGTGTGCAGGTGACACCCTGCAGTGGTTCACAAATCTCAGCAGAGGGTTTTATGACCAGAAACTTAAATCACACTCAGAACCGGGAGTGTCAGGGAATATTAACACCGAACTGGCGAGACCGCTGAGCGGCACTCTGACGGACCTGATATGCAGCAGCGAGTCGAGCTGGAGGGGCCTTGTTAGCGAGGGCCAAAGATCCATTTCCTGGTGTGAAAGGCTGCTGAGAGGCGTCTGTCGCCGTGAATGGGGATGAATGGGGCGTCATAATGGATGTGAATTGAGACGTGGATCCGAGGTCTTTTTGTGGAGCAGATACGTGAGTGAGCTGGTTTGTCAGCCTTTGTGCATATGGCCTTTGGAAGTGGGACATTGCTGAGGATACAGATTTCTTTATTTGTAAAGATACTTGTAGAAAGATTGGCATCATGGGTGTTGGTGTCACCCCAATTGAGTCCATATGACACAAATTTTAAATATATTTAGCAGTCACAGAGGACATTCTTCCTTAGAAAGAAGATTCACTTTCAGAGATTGAAATGCCCCCATTGTGATTTTGTTTGTTTGGGCTTGTCAGCTTTGGTTCAGCAGTTTTACTTGGTGTGTCAAGATTTTTCTTGCAACTAACCATTATCCAATTTGAACAGTTCACACGGTCTCTTCTCTCTTTATGACAACAGGCTTTTCAGGTATTCAAGTGCAGCCGTTGAGAAGAGCCATAAATAAACATTTTTGCCTTTACATTAGTGGGACGACTTTTCATCACCTCAAGAATACACTAGCCTTTTTCAAGGTGGGAGACAGGTAACACGAATGTTTTTTATTCCCACAAATTATATTTAATTGCTGATAATTTATAACTCCACCATGCCGTCCTCTCCACACCCTTACATTTAACACAATTACACGAACATGACATAGCCCTGAAAGTTGCCATTGAACGTGATAATTGTGCCGCAAAACATTCCAAGCCTCCGCTAGTTTTAATCCCATGTGGGAGAGGTGTTTGCACAATCTTGTATATTTCATCACTTAACGCTACTTTAACATCAGGAATGGCCTCCGTGCTCTGTTTGACTTTTATGACGAACTGTCCAGCAACAAGTTGAGACGCGTCACCACTGTCCTTGTTGTTTTCCGTTTTGAACAACCAAAGGGACGTCACCCCTGATATTTGCATTCTAAGGGATCAGTTAAACCCCCCTTCTTGCCTCCTGGGGATGAAACACAGCAGTGGCAGTAGAGTCCAGGTGTGAAGGACTGGTATAAATGAAAATGCAGAATGTCTGCTTAACATAATAAAAGGTTAAGAAAAAGGCCAAATTACCAGTTGAGCTCTGTTCCAATAGATAGGTGAAATGTGCAGCCAGAAGGAGTGAGTAAGCGTGCCGGGTATGAGAGTGTGTAGTCTAGACTTGGTCTTGGATTTCAAATGTAGAAAAAGCCACTAGATCTTTGTCTGAAGCGCAGTCCAAAAGCTTTTTGCCAAAGAAAGAAAACTCTGCTCAGAAAGTCCTTTGAGAGACTTGATCGAAAGCTTTCTTCTGACTCAAGGTTAGATCAATATTTTTGTCCGATAATGGCTGTTTCCCTGTCCTAGAATTGTTGTGGGTGGATTTTTCCATTTTCCAACATTTAAAAGGTCACATTTAAAGCAGTTGTAGCTGTTGGTGAAACTGTGCATTTGTGCACATTCACCACGTCTGCATCATACGTTTGTATTTGGAAGCACCGGAGTCAAAGGTCACTGCATAAACCCTCCATTTGTTAGTTCCTGCTCATCAGCGTTGGGCATGTGAATGAGACCATCCATTCAGCACATGTCCGCTGGCTTTGCAGAGTGCTGATACATGACGCCTTTGCCTTATAATGACCCATTAAAAACCTCAGTTTGTATTGTGAATGGAGGGACAGAAGGTCTGCAGTTGTGATCTTGCAAATTTAAAAGCTATTGAATCCGAAAATAAGGTATAAGACCTCTTTCCATAATGTTCCTTGGCTGTAAAAGATAAACAAACTGACACCTTCTGACTCCATTTTAAAGAACTTCAGATACTTTCTGCACCGTCTCCTCTCAGAGAGGAAACAGAGGAGACAGCAAGGTCAACTGTCCTCTTGTCTCTTTCTAAAGCACCATGGGTCTTTGGCCACAAGCCCAGGCCCAGTCTGAAGGGCTGATATCTGCCTATTGTGCGGGATAAAGCCACTCATCCTCTGACCTGTCCTCTGTTCACGCTCACCCGCTCATTGTCTCTTTTCGTTATCTGAATTAAGTACTTGTCTGTCGCAAAAAATAGATCTTTTTTTCCTCTCTACCCCGTCTCCGTATGCAATGCATATCCAGATAAATATCTCAGGAAACTCAACGCACATCTCTCGGAGGGTTTAAACACAAAGTGGCTCTCGCAGAGCGGCGCCAAGACCCCTGGAAAACTTGAGAGCTTTTTCTGAAAGGTTTACCCTCCGACTGGACTGCCAAGCTCTCTTCTCTCCTCTCACTCAATTTCAAATGTGTGTTGGCGTGCCAGGAAAAGACGGCCGCGTTGGCGAGGCACATAGACGATCCGAATCTCTATGCACGCGGAGAATCTCTCGCTCTGTCTCGCTCTTCTAAGCCGGTTGGAGCCATTTCTCATTTGTAACAGGTATTTTGGCATGTGACAAACAGCTCTGTTGCCCTCTCCTGCAAGTCACTTTTGTGGGGTTGTCAAGGGAGAGGGTGTCTTTGTCTGCCGGACAATTGGGTAAACTCATTTGTCATTTTAGGCCCTTTAAATGAGCGGCTTTTCAGCCTTTCACAATGACGGATGGTGCGGAGCTTGTCCAAATAAATTACAACAAACTTCCCCAAGCGTATCACGTGAATTGTTTGTATTTTGTCCTCGGCACTGGTTTTAAGCAACATTTTACATCTTATAATTAGTAATGCAGGTGTCCCCCTTTTTTCACACGGTGGCTCATTTTGGAACAAAACTCTTCACTTCTAGTTCTGCCTGGATTGTCGGGAGCTTCCTGACGCAAAGTGCTCTTTGACAATAACGTCATTGTGATTGGCTGAAGTGAGAGATGAGGACAGGGGACCCCTCTCCTCTCACACATTCAAATCTCCAAAATAGGAAAGGGGGCGGTGGTGGTACCAGTGGACGGGGTGAGCAGACAGATCCCCAGCGTGAGAATTTCCTGAGATGGATGAGGCCGACTGGGGAGGAAGCACAGTCAATATTTAACCAGGAAAACTACAAGAAGACGTGAGGGGTTTCATTTTGGAAAGAGAAATCATTAGCTAAACTAAATCAGGGTGAGCGGTTTGTCATGGCGTTAATATGTTGGCAAACAAAGTAGAGTTATAATCGATATTTTTTATATTGACAATGGATCACATGGCTACTTGTATGTGAAAGAGGTTGTTCGAAGCTATGAACCAACACAGAATTATCCTCCACCTCAGCTTTATGGAGGCTTGTAGCGTCTTTCAGCTCATTGTTTTGTTTTTCTGGCCTGCAACTAAATCACAAGGTAGCCCCACCCTAAAGCATCCCCTGCTTTATGGTCTATTTGACTCTAAATGGGACCATAATTTACTAAATGAACATCATGCTGTATTGAAGAAGACTTGAAACTAGAGATTGAGACCATAAACTCATGGTTACAATGTTTACTGAGGTAATACATCAAGTGAGAAGTAGGCTCTTTTTCTCATAGACTTCTATACAATCAGACTTCTTTTTGCAACCAGAGGAGTCGCCCCCTGCTGGCTGTTAGATAGAATGCAAGTTTAAGGCACTTTTGCATTGGCTTCACTTTTCAGACCCGGAGTTGCCCACTAAACGCTACCTGCACAGCACCAAACAGCAGACATACAAAGTTAGGCAAATATTACAACTTAGCCATGATAATTAAACTGTTTCTGTTGCCCCCAAGTGGATAAAAATCAGTTATCGCAAGTTTAAGTTGACAAATCTACCTTTTAAAAGTACCATAATTTGCCTCAGCTTTGTGCTGTTAGACCTTTTTCTAAAACACGGCTTAATTTTCATCAAATTGCATTTATGATCAAACCCTTAACTGATTTAGCTCAGATTTGCGCATAAATGATCAATTTCGTCATTGAGCTAATGGAGCAGCTGGGCCGAGAACACTAACAGAATTAACCGCCATGTGATCTAATCAACAGCAGAGTAGAAATTAATGTGACATTATTAGAGCAAATGACATGAGACGCCATGAGACTTGATGACGCCAGGAAGCATTTAATGACAACGGGTGTGCAGTCACTTGCATTATAAATAGACATTGTGTCTCGGAGGGAAGTAATGAGCAGTGAAACTGGTGATTGTGATGCAAATTACCACAAATATATACATTAAAAAAAAAAGAAAAAGGAAGGCAAACCCTGTTTTCTGTGAGTAAAAAGCAGAGTTTGAAATTGACTTTGGGATTATTCCCCCTTCACTACTTTCTTATAGTTGTCTGACTTGTAGAACAAACATATTTTAGAAAGAAAACGACAAAGAGAGAGAGAAAGTGAGAGTAGAGTGGTCATGTCATCTGGCTCTCAGGAATCCTGCGGCCGAGTTGGGGGGCTGGGTGGAGGGCTTGATGTCACTCTGGTGGAGGAGGAAGGGGGTGTAGAGATAGGTGGGGTGTTGACTCTGAAGTGTGTGTGTGTGTGTGTGTGTGTGTGTGTGTGTGTGTGTGTGTGTGTGTGTGTGTGTGTGTGTGTTTGAAGTGTTTCCAGTGTTTCCTCCAGACAAGGCGATGACTGATTGCTTTCTAACTTCCTGGAATAATCCTCCAAAACTAATAAAACAATTAAATAAGCCATCTCTTCACAAAGTAAAAGGCTGAATCATTTTTCCTGTCTGGTGATGACATTACGTAAATAAGCTCATGTTTTGGATCATCGACTGTTTCCCCCTTCGAAGGAAACCTGAGACACAATCATCTCTTCTCTAAATACAGCTGCCTTGATTATGTCTGACAAAACAACCATTGTGAGCTCTGCTTCACTTCAAATAAACAGATAGAAGAATAGATTGTTTATTCATTTCTTGTGGGACGATGTGGCACAGCGAGAACTGTATGGCACGATCCTTGAAAGGGTAATCTCATGAAATAACATTTAGGGATTAGCTCTAATTTCAGGTTGTGCCCAGCACACAGCAGCGTCTGTCATCAGAGGCTCGTCTAACACTGGCCTGAGAGCGGCTTCTCAGGATCTACACTGTCATTAGACGATGATAGCATGTCTGATTTTAGATACTCCTGAACTGACCGTGGCGCTTTAATACGAGATGGAGAAAAAAAATTGCTGACCGCCTATCTTTTTTCTGAAGCAATTTTTTTGTGGTTGTTTTAATTTTAGATAGAGCAAATATGAGTAAAAAAAGTTATTTTTAAAAAACGGTCACTATATCCTGGCAGTAGTGCATGAGACAGGTAATCTGAAAAAAAAAAACATGTGCCTGTGTGCTCCTAATGGCATCTGCAAGATTTCACAGACCGGAGGAAAACAACCAATCAGAGCCGAGCTCTGAACAGCTGTCAATCACTCACTAACTCCGCTCAAACGGTCAAACTAGGCAGCGCTGATCAAATATAAATCAATATATCAATATCTGTATCTACCCGATTTATATATAAAATACAGTCATTTTCAGTGTGATGATATTAATAACCATAATTATTTCTTCACAAGCTCTTTATGGCACCAGAGAACATAAATATACACATAAGAAGCATTAAAGTGCAGTATGATCTGCTGTCAGTGAATTGGATTTCCCCACCTGCTAATCACCAAAACCGTCCAATCAATGAGATGCCTGTCCGTCTGTATGTCTTTATGTTTACAGCTCTTGGTTTATTCATAAAAAAGCCAGTGTGAACACAAACTAGACCAGACGTAAAAATCTGGTTTCCCAGGTTTGGACCAAATAAACCGAACTACAGGTGTGAAAGTGTCCTAAAACTAAAAGAAGAGAAGAGGACACATGAGGACACAGCATGTACGTGGTGTCATGGTCAAAATCTGTCCTGGGACTGGAACATAATTCTTTTCTGTCTTGTTAGTTAAGGTCCATTGTTTGAGAAAAGTCAATTTCACGGCACGTTTATCTCCACATGAAATGTGAGAACCGCTGTGACAGCGGGCAAAACAGAGGAAAATCTCTGAAGGAAAAAATGCTACTTTGTCCAAAGATGTCCAACAGTAACAGCAATTTACAATATCAGCACAAACACTTCACATACTTGAACTATTGAATGTATAGATGAGTGTGTGTGCACTGTTCCATCCAGCTAAAGGACCCTGTGTGAGGGTGTGCCAACCCTAAAGCTCTGTAAACAGCCATTACAACATTACAATCTCTAACCCAAACAGCAGGGCCTGTGATTTAAACAAAGAAGCTTTCTTTCGTGATGACGTGATGTATCGACCGATGGCTGAGCATGGGAATTGTTTTTCCTGCATAACACAAACATTTTAATAGATGAGCGTGTTCATACATAAGTAATGTTGCAATGGGAAAACAAAAGCTTGTGTCTCATCCATGAGAAATGTCAAGCTCTGAACATCGCTGCATCGTGTAAGATTTGATGTCAAATGTCAATCAACAATGGACTCTACTTTACTTTAAAATGGTTATGGGAGAAATATATTACAGATAATACCTGCATCATCTGCAGTATCATTTTACAAACTGTTTTACATTTTGTCATCAAGTTTTATCACACGAAATTCCATTGAATTCTGTTTGCATCATCACATGATAAACAATGAAGCTGGCACAAAGACTATTCAAACATCTTTACAGTCCAATTACGATCAAACGAGACAGGACGCTAGAATGCGAGCTGCATTCAAGTTTGTCACATTCCTGAACACGATCATGTCCTGCGGTGGAGTTCATTTTGTTTTCTGTAATTATATTTAATTTCATTTGACTCGGCTTCTTTTGTGCGCGGTGAAACTTGAGCTCAATCCCAGCGGCATCGGAAGATTGAATGCTGAGAAAACGTTTCCTCTGCCTTAGCCTTAAATTTGCACAGGGACTGCTGAGCAAAAGGCGGAATGAAGTAGCGGAAATGAGGAGTTAAACAAACTTTGAATTAACAGTTTGATGGCTATTTCCTGTTTGTCCCCCCCCACACACACACACCCATCATCTCCTACTGAACCATCCTACAACTCTACCCTTAAACTTAACCCCTCACACACTCATTTACACAACTCTGTTTAACATCTGCAGAGGTTATGACATGGAAAGTACTGTAATCTTCTGTATGGTACTGTACTCTGTACAGGTCACATGAAGTCAAAAACATTCAGGTGAGGTCATGCTCACACATGTACAGTACAGTAGCTCCAAAGGTACTCTGCAGTTTTTTCTTGCTTTTTTACGTTTCAAAGATATTTTTAATGATAGAAAATTGTAATTCTGCTAAATTGTCCTGTAATTTGATGGTAATTCATTGAGGAATAATCTCGGATTTCACTGGAATTCAATGGCAACTGACCAGTTTCTATTTTATAATTTATATTTATAGTGTTAAAGGAACAATATGTAGAACTGACAGCTAGCATTTAAAATGGGTAACAGCAGTCAAAATGTAAAACATTGGATGCGTGGCCCGTCTGCTTCTCCGGTGTGACTGATAGCAGTTAGCGTGTGTTAGCATCAGGCATTAGATCTGGCCAGCAATAGTCTGAATCACTTCAGCGGCTGTGTGTCTCAAATACTGGCTGCCTTGATAACCAGCTGCACATGGACCACAGAGAGATGTGTCAAGGCTTTTCAGGTCGAGTAGAATCTAACATTAATGTTATCCCTGTTGATCCAGTTTTTTAGCTTGCTTCCATGGCTGCAGAAGGCTGTTTAGTGTGTGCCATTTGTTACGTTATGTTTTCACCGGCGTTGGTTTGTTTGTCCGTTAACAGGATTACTCCAAAAGTTCGTGGTGGATGTGAATGACATTTTTTGGAGGGGTGGGGTGTAGTACAATGAACAATCCATTAGATTTTGGTGTCGATCCGGAACATGATCCAAATTCAGGAATTTCTTTACGGACTCCGATCAGCGAGAACATTATGACCACAGGAAATAACACAGCGCAGTGTAACTGATGATGACCCCACCTTCTTCTGAGAGCAGAGAGATACGTGTGTGGATGTGTGGAGCTGCTGGCTGTCTGCAGAGAGAAAGAAAAAAGTGGTAGATGACAGGATGAGAGACAACGTAGTGTAACGTTATGCAGACATAACAAGGCTGCTGAATGAAAGAGGCATCTGCCAATACGTTACACGGAAACACACTGTGTTAATAGTAAGCCGACCACATCGCGGTACCGCCAGCTGTGATCTGTTTTTAAAGTCATGTGTTGGCGGAGGTCCGCGCTCTTCGTGTGCAATTGTAGTTTCATATGTGGCAATAGGCTGTCGAAATTGGCAGCGGACGGAATCACAGAGACCAAAACAAAAACAGACGTTCTGGACCGGAATGGAAATTTCAAAGGAGAACATACTGGCTGTAGCTTTGTTGTCAGAGAAGCTAGTATCTCAATTCAGTATGTTTCCTTAATCTCTGATGACATATCAAGGTCATTTTATGATTTATTACAGTAAATATATTATATATTGGTCCTTTAAGGCTGTAGAGTATAGGTGTATATAGGAAACAAAGAGCTTTTGTTTCACAGCTCACAGCTAACTTAAACTGACAGCAGTTAAATATCACTCACTTTACACACACACAAAATGATTTTAGTAAAATCACATGACCAAGCTGGGATCGGCTCCAGCCTCCTGTCGCCCTGCCGGTACAGATAATGGATGGATGGGATTCACATGACCAGTAAATGTTGCTTCCTAAATTTAATAATGTGTGGTGGACATCCTGATAGTCACACGTGGTGGCCTAAAGGTTAGAGTAGCTCTCAAACAGCCATTTCTGAGATTTATAGTGACTTTCAGCTCATTGTTTAGATCTCCGGCCCATAACTTTACTGCGTTGGTTCACTCTCACGGCTCTCACAGTGTCATTTTCAGCCACAGCAGACAGCTGTTTTCACCAAAAAAAGCTCTAAAATGCCACTGTCCACTACCTGCTCAGCAGCAAACAGCAGTTAGAGACCGACTGGTGAACATAGTGGAGCATTTAGCAGTTAACGAGCTAGATATTTGGTAGAGACCAAAAACAGAGCTACAAGAGAGAATACTGGACGTACCTTCATCAGGTGGACACAAACACGACTCCAAATGAATGGGTAATTGCTAGATGTGCAAATAAACAACTCTTTGCTACCTGTTGCTTCACCATATCAAAGGTGATGATTATTAATATTGTCAGTTATTGCAGGTTTAACCATACAGCCAGTTCGTGCAGCTTATTTTGCCTTAAACAAGTGACATATTTGTCCTCAAATTGTCATTTTCAGTTGACAGAAGGTAGTGACTAGAAGGGAACCAACAAACTGGGGAAACTGGGGAAACTCCTGCGAGATGGTTAAGGTTAGTCATTGACCTTGAATAGTTGAGGTTAGGCATTGACCTTGAGTAGTTAAGGTTAGGCATTGACCTTGAGTAGTTAAGGTTAGGCATTGACCTTGAATAGTTAAGGTTAGGCATTGACCTTGAGTAGTTAAGGTTAGGCATTGACCTCGAATAGTTAAGGTTAGGCATTGACCTTGAATAGTTAAGGTTAGGCATTGACCTTGAGTAGTTAAGGTTAGGCATTGACCTTGAGTAGTTAAGGTTAGGCATTGACCTCGAATAGTTAAGGTTAGGCGTTGACCTTGAATAGTTAGGGTTAGATTAGGTCGTCGGGCAGCGAGTCTTGCAAGAGTTTTACAAGTTTTTGCAGATCTCACATGACTGATTGACAGAGAAGCGGCAGTGGTCACCAAGATAACTTCATTTGATGTTTTACCGTGTCAGTTGTAGAAATATTCAGATTTAAGAGTTGTTATATCTGTTGACTATTTACAAACTGTAACCTATGGCAGTGTGGATCTCATCCATGCTTTCACCATTTTACAGACGCTTTTATGTTGCAATTCTCCTGCTCTGGTACAGAAAGTCCCCATTCTTAATCCCACCTCCCCTTGGCCCAACACCAGACCTATTTGAATGGCTGCTCCTACTATCATTAGAAACATAAGCATCTTAATGAATTTATAGTAACTTATATGTACTGGTAACTGAATAGATATTGTGTATGTAATGCCAACCAGTGCTTGTGGAAAGATGTGACTTTTATTTTGGTTTTATTTATTCATTGATTGGCAGAATGGGACTGTGTCTTTCTTATTATTATCATAATTATCATAATCATGTCATTATTTACTTTTGCAATGTGACAGCTGTTGATGCACTTGGTTGCAGGAGGATTTTCTATGAGGTGGGAACACACTTAAAGAGGCGTTTTCAGAGGAGTTTTCAAGTATCCCTGAATCAAAATTACCTAAGAGGACACTAGTCAGTCTCCAACAGAGCCCTGATGGAAGATCCAGCCATACACACACAGCAGCTAATTAACAAAGGGGAGGTCTACAGTCAACATAAAGTACATTATCATTAATCCTGCGCTGTGACGTAATCATGAATCAAGGCCCTTTTAATAGTTTATTTCATTAAGGTGTGGTGATGTGGTTTTAGTTCTGTTTTTACAGTACAGACCCAGATGAGGTGATACTATAGGGGTTTCAAGGTTTTTAGTGTAGGGCTGTATTCTAATTGCACCGCTTTTTTATGAACTTTGACATCCTTTTTTCCCTCTCTTTCTCCCGTGTGCATGAGAGCACAATTTCTGTCTCTCACAATTTTCTTACTTGACTGCAGCACTTGGTGTAGTTGCTCCAGCTGCTTTGAGAAACATGTTCTGTTGTGTAACACATTCTAAAATTGGTATTCAGCGTTGTTAATAGTTGTTAGAACTATTATAGCGATTTAAATGAACGTTGTTCAGCATTTACAGAGATATTACGTTATTATATATGAGAACTTTCTCTCAGTATCCCCAACTTTAGCCATGTTCCCACTGCGTAGCTCGACTTGACTCGCTTTTTGGTACCAGGTCCTTTTCTCTTTTTGTTTTCCACTGCACATAGTAGGGATGTACCGATCCAACTTTTTCAGTCCCGATGCCAATACAGATTCCTGGGATTTGGGTATCAGCCGATGCCGAGTACCAATCCAATACCTGTGTTTAATTAATAACCTGTATGCCTCACTGTGTGGAAGAGACTGGGATCATTTGTTTTTATGTGTAAGGCAACATCAGGCTTGAATTAAACATTCCTTTCCTAACTTTGTAAAACAAAATGTAAGAAATAAATACATAAATATAAATTAAGTGAATTATTATTTATTATTAAAATAATAAATTGTACACCAACAGCTTGGAATTATAATTCAAATGTAAACCTGGTGTGTTTTAATGCAGCAACAAATTGGTCAAAACTTAAACAGGAGTTAAAATTCCAGTATATAATGTATATAGTATATAAACATAGAATTGAACTGAATAGATCGGCCTCATTGTCCCCGATACCCGATTCAGCTATTTGAGTCAGTATCAGACCGATAGCCGATCCGGTATCTGTATCAATATCGGTGCATTCCTAGCGGATAGCACCCTCTCAGTGTAGGCGGGATTGTCAGCTGATCGCCATAGCGTCAGCAACCAAACAGTGGAACTTCTGCACTTTGTCATAGCGTATGGTGTAGCGTACGGTGTAGTTTAGGGCGTAGCGTGGGGCGTAGTGTACATTGTGTACGTCGTAGCATACGTCGTAGCATACGTAGTTTACCGCATAGTGTATGTGTTAGCGTACGTAGTGTACAGCGTAGTGTACGTCGTAGCGTACGTGGTAGCGTACATGGTAGCGTACGTCGTAGCGTATGTAGTCTACAGCATAGTGCATGTCGTAGAGTACATAGTGTACAGCGTAGTGCATGTCGTAGCGTACGTAGTGTACGCCGTAGTTTTGCAGGTTGACATTTTTTAAAATCTGGGTCGGGTGAATAAAAATAATTGCGGTCGCTATTGACGGTAGCTTTTTAAAAATGGCGGGTTTGTGCAGAATGTCCCATGTCGCACTAGTGACGATTCTCTCAGACCAATCAGTGGTCTGCAGTGTTTTAACTCCGCCTTCTAGTATCGGCTCAGCTTTGAACCTGGACCGAGGTGGTACAAAAAAAGTACCAGGTACCAACAACGACTTTTGCTAATGGGAACACAAAAATAACCGTTCTAATGTGTAACGAATTGAACCTGGACCACTTAGTGGAAACTCTGCTTTTGATTGAATTCCTGGTGTGTCTTTTGGCAATTATTGTGTTTTATGATGCCTTCTTAACATGTCGTTCATATCACGGCATAGCATCAGTAAATACTGATGGCTGGTCAGAACCTGTTTGAAGCGCATTGCTGTTTCACCAAAAAGATTGAATTTCTAAGAACTCAGCACTCCCTTAAGTGCAAATAATGCTAATCTTTCAGTGCTGTTATAAGCACAGTGGGGCATTTTCTGCTGTAAACACTGAGCAAAAGAAAAAGCAGTGGTGAGCGGACATTCAGCCTGAGGGATTCCCCTCATTTGGCAGGAGCAGCGCTGCCTGGGAGATTGTCCACAGGGAGACATAAACCACAGCGAGGAGAACAAAGGTCACGACTCAGAGACCAAGGTCTAAGCCCCCCACACTATTCAGCCATGGTCATCGTCTTGCTCACTCTTTGGCACCCACTGATCCCAACAAGCTCCCAGCTACAAGGTCGACAAGCCAGAAGCTGCGCTCGGCCCCGTTGTGCTGTTCCTGCCTTCCTCCTCCTCCCAACGTAGGCCTCACCCTTCACATGTCACTGCCTGGTCCCTAAGTGGTGTAACAATGCCAAATGTATGCCAAATGTTCCTCTTTAATGGCGGGTAATTTATAGACACTGGCAGGAGCAAATTTGGACTTGCGGCCGGAGGTGTTGATTACCCTTTTTATCTGGCCGTTTGTTTGGGAGCATGATCAAAGCCATCACCCGTTAGCGATCATGTGCTTCCCCCCTTCACCCTCCTCCCGCACCCTGCTAAAACTTTGGCACACCGCCATGCATCGGCCTACTTTTCTTTGTTTTATTACTTCAAAAGGTTGCGCCTCACCCCATTCATCACAGAACACTGCTCCCGTCAAAGCTGTAACAGAGTCAAATTGTTCAGGCATTTGGGCATCCAACAAAGCACGGTGAGCATCTCCCAAATCTGATGTAACTCAAGGAGAGATAATTCGACACTCTCGGAGTCGTCTTTGATCTGCACCATATCTGCACCCGCACTCAACCCGTGGCTCATTCTATCACGCTTTGTTAACGCTTTTGATATTCCATCTCATTCAGCACATTTGAACACATCACCACAAATTAGCATCGTGATGTGGAATATCCCTCGACCATGCCTTTGATTTTCCGTAACTTTGATATACTTGTTTACTGTTTATGCTCCTCTCATATCACAGAAAGGACAAAGAATGGAAAGCATCCAGAAGGGCTCGGGGCGGGTTGGAGAGTTCAATTATAATGTGTGTTACCCAAAATAACTGCCGGGTGTCTTAACTTTTAAAGACATGCCCCACCCCCCCAACCTTCAGATGACTCTGTTTTTGACATATCATGAAGCAGCGTGTCCTATAGCCTTGAGGGGGTTCTTTCACGCGACTCTGCGGCTGGATGCATTTGAGCTTATTTAGCTTCCTGTTCTGCCTGGCTTTGTGCAAAATGTTGGCTGTGAAGGAAAAGAAGGAAAAGGCACATGAGGCAGAGGAAGCCATACCGGCTCTCTCTGAGGCACCCTGCCCCTATCTGGAAGCCTAATCCGATGAGCTCACACTCAGCATGTTCCTCTCGTGAGTTCTGCATGACTTGCGCTGCCCCCAGAGATAAAGGACGGATGGGGTGCTGCTGTCCTGATGGAGGGGCGGGTGGCGTGGGGTGGGGAGGAGTGTGTGTGTGTGGGGGGGGTTGTTACAAGGAGGTGGGAGGGAACGGGTGGAGACTTGGGGTATGGTTGTGGGGAAAAGGGGCGGAGAGGGGACATACTAAGGCCTCTGTGTGCATGTGTGGGGGAGTCTCATCATCCACCACCTCTCCCGCCCTTGGACACTGACCTCTTTGTAGGATTCATATTAAAAACTCCGGCCCTGTGAAGATGACCCCCTGAGACTAATCCTGTGACCTCCAGCGCATTAAAGTGACCGTTAGTGGACATGGCAAGGACAGTCTGTCATTTTGGACTCCCAGTGGAAGGATGGTGGTGGTGTGTGTGCGTGTGGTCAATGTTTTTGCATGTGAGCGAGTGCAGTGTGGGGTGCGGGGTCTGTTTGTCATGGAAGTGGGGTATTGCGTGCAGCACGGGACCCACAGCAGGACAAATGTTGTTGAAGCCCGATGTAAGTGAAGAATGGGGGAGGTTTTGGACATATTGCCCGCATGATAAATGTGTCCGATTTTGTGTTTTTAGCCTCATCTCTGTTGAGTTTGTTGGTCTTGGGTTCCGGTTTAGTGTTTTTAGCCTTATCTCTCTTGATTTTGTTGGTCTTGGGTTCCGGTTTAGGCTTTTTAGCCTTATCTCTGTTGAGTTTGTTGGTCTTGGGTTCTGGTTTAGTGTTTTTAGCCTTATCTCCGTTGAGTTTGTTGGTCTTGGGTTCCGGTTTATCCTCCATTTCGTCACTTTTTTTACTTTTTGATTGCAGCTTTCGCGCAAGCATTTGTGATATACAAAATAAAAGGAACTATTCTACCAACTTAGAAGATAACTATGGGTGCACTTAAATGTTTCAACTCAGTTCATCAAAGCTAATTTTAAGAACTTCCTACAGAGTCATCCATAAATGTGACTTTACTTTTCAAGCTTGCAAGATCAGCCATGGAAAAAAAAAAACCTCAGTATCTAGAGAAGCATACAATCTTAGTAGGTTGATTACAGGCTTTTTGAAAAGTGCTCAGACCTGAGGGAATCCTTTGTAGCTTCCGAAGTCTGTAACCAGCCGGCCATTTGGTCGGTAATGTTCAATGACAGCTCAAAGCACCGACTTGTTGTCACTGGGACCTGTGGACATCTTCTGAAGCTCTTGAAGGCCACTTTATGTGGTGATAAAAAAAAGGGCCCAATAAAGCCTGCTCACCAGCGGCAGATCCTCCCAGCGTAGCAGTCCTTGTTAATCACAGCAAACAGTTGGAGATCCTTTCAAAGGGGATTATATCAGGGTCAGGAGCATTTGGACCTTAATTACCCTTGACATAATGTTTGACCATTCTGTTACCACCGGGGAGGGTAATACTTATTAAGGGGACATGGGCCTAGGGGTCACCAGGGTTACCCAGGTCAACAGTGCAAGCACAGCCCACCCCAACCCCCTACCCAACTTCTTCCACAATTCGTCAAAGCCTTGGATCTCTGAGCCTATACCTCCAACAGCAGCGATGCGCCATGAGCCCAAAGAAAGAATTCAGTTTAGGGAGCTGAAGGATTCAGGCGGCAATGTTGTTGGTTGTTGTCGTCACATTGAAGACCATCAGCTGGGACAAGCACTGGACAGCAGGGCTGAGCCATGACGTGCAGACACATGATTTGGGGGCAACTGCAGCCACAGGGTTAGAGGTCACCGGTTCTAATCCTCAGACTAGCAGGATATATCTGCACTTGAGAGCAATTCATATTTGTTTCATTTGCTTAAACCCAAGTAAGCCAAGCTTTAATGTCACTTCAGTGTACAGGTCACACATTTGCCTCACTTTTTACATTTACAGAAGATTTAAAGTACTGCTAGTGTTAAGTGAATCTACTATTGGTGCAATGTTAGAGAAGACCCTCCACTTCACTGTCACCTAACATCATCCTCCATGTAGCTGTACATCCGTGCAACACCATTTATTAGGAGAAATTAGTACAATCAGAATCAGTAGACATTTAGTGCTAATATTTACCATCAATATTTTCTGGCCAGAAAATATGTATAGGCCTGGAATGTTGACGTGTTTCTCTGTAAAATGAAGTGGCAGAACAGATGATAAAAATCCCCATGAAAAGCACTAAATCTCAAAGCGAGACATAAAGTTTGAACTCACTAAGGGTAAATTGATACTCTCTGTGTCCAATGTCCATTGTTTATGTCTGCGCTCAAAATGTTTGACAGACTCTATGGACTGACAAGCGTGCTAACTGCTTCTTCTACTCATCTCAGGGGCCTTATTTGTTTCAGTCGGTGGCTGGCACTGGCTCCTCCCTGTGAAGGAAGTCAAACAATGAGACGGTTTCCATCATTAATCCGTTTTTTTAGAATGTGTTCAGTGCACAGTATGCGTGCAGTGAGAGGTGGACAAAGTGGGATGCAATCAACAGATGGGAATGAAGTCGACCAGTGGAAAACATTAGCCCCCCCTCCACACCCGGAAAACATGTTTCCTCTCTAATCACTGTTCTGTAGAACTATATAACATCTTAAAGAGCCTCTGTTCTGATATTCTCATATCTTTCCTAGCAAACCCCGCAGAAGTCTGTAGAATACTACTACGTCTAATCCCTGATGACGCAAAAGACCAGCTCTCAGTCTATTATCTCCAGACACTCAACAGATAACACACACACACACACACACACACACACACAAAAAACAGAATTAAGCTAATACAAATGCAATCTTGTATCTCTCAGGGTGTGAGTTTACAGCATGTACACATGGGCAGATGCGGCCAAAATGTGAAGCAGATAATATACAACAGGAGGATACATGGTATGCAGTCAAAACATCCAATCCCTGGGTGGCTACAAACTGTATACATTCTGTCAAGGCCGTCTACAGAACAGAGCACATTCTCATGTAAACACACAATGTGGTGCTGTGTATCATGGGAGTTTTTTTAGCTATTCTGTTGCAGTTTGGGGGGGTGGGGGATGTATGTGGTCCTCTGAAATGACAGGAAAATCTTTGACCGCTGCGGTCCTATCTGCACTATAAGCCACATGCATGCTACACCCTGAAGTCATAACCTTATAGAGAACATAAAACTATGCGCTTAAGATGTCCTGCTGTTTGCCTCCCAAGGTAAAGTGTCTTCATTGATCTTATGGGGCCAAATAGCATTTGCACATGCTCAATAATTTACCCAGGGTAAACAGTCTTTTGTTCAGCGGCCATGCTTGACTAGGCATGCACAATATCTCCCATCAACACATGCACATAATAGTAAATCCCCCAGTACCCCCAACATGTTGTCCTCCTGTCAACGTCATACACTCGTGTTGTCAAACTAAAAGTGTGTGACAATGTGTATCGCTGAATGCAAAATAAAAAACAGCCCCCCGTCTTAGTTGACATGAGTGGGAGCACATAATTGGAGGAGTTACTGTAGCTGTAGGGGAGGATTGAGAAAGGATTATGGAAAGGTAGGCAGGGTTGGGAGGAGGAGAAGGCAGGGAGCGGGTAATCTGTAATTAGTTTGTAATTGCATCTTAAATGGTTCAGATTGCCATTATGCGATGATCCACGCCTGACAGAGGACATGAAACACCTTTATGTGATATGGTTTGTAAATATACATGGAAGAAAAGCATGACATATCATTTAAGACCCATTAAGACCCATCATTTTACAAGTGCTTTTGAGTATACAATTATTTACATGACTACATGGTTGCCTTTTATTTTGTTCTGCTACGTCTACAGGCTTCTTTTTAACCCATCAGGTCCTTCAAACTGAACAACAAATTACATTATTCCTTGTTGCCTTCAAAAATGACCCATTAGAGTGTTATAGAGGACAATAGTGGTCATGATTAATGGGAAACTGCAGTTTATTGCAACATGGATTTTATTTCCAATGGTGCTATCAGTTATGAGAACATTGGACTCAAAGTAATTGCTAGGATCATAATGCAGTGATTTTGTTAAACCACGGGGCAACAAATAATAGCCTGAACGACACTAGATTTTTGAGACAGATTTTTGATATTGATATTTAAAATAGCAGATAACAATATATCTGCTTGATACAGATCTCTTGGAAAAACACAGAACATTTTTTCCATTTTTCTTTTTCAGCTGACCATACACTGATAAGAAATATCTGCAATAAGCTTATATCAGATTTCAACACAGGAGACTGCTGTGTTGCAGCGTTGTTTTTTTTCCTAACCATGACCATGATCGTTCCAAACCTTAAAGTTACTACAAGAAACTTTCAACTGGTTATGAAACGGATTTCTCTATATGACTCTTCTTTGGGTCCTATTCCCCGCAAAATCAGACAAAACAATTTACAACACGCAGGTTCACCAGAGAATCCTTCAGCTCAGACTCCAGCATAGCCTAAACTACTGTATGTTAATTTAGTTTCCTTTTAGCGGAGTGTTCTGAGTGAATTTGTCTCTGGTACAGAACAGTTACACTGTGTACAGTATATGTCCAGGGCTTTTATTGTGAAAGGTAAGGACAGAAGAAGTGGATCTGGGCCGTGGTTGAAAAGTCAAAAAATTACGTCCTAAAGTCTTTTCATTGACCTCGATGGAAAACGTCATGAGGTCAAGGAGAGATGTGAAGGAGAATTCAGAAGGACTTAGGAAAAGACAACCGTGGTGTTGAGAGAATCCGACTGCTCTTTCACTAGGCTCCGTAATTATGATGCGACAGCAGCGGACGTTAGTGACGCGGGTCTGCCGTGGTAAAACTACAATGTTCTGAAGATGGACTACAAAAGGCGTTGCTTCCCCCCATGCGTTCTAAAATAGGTCTTTTAGATTTGATTTTTTAAAGCCTGAAAACAGAGCAATGAGGAGGTGCAGAAGTCTCGTTATCTGTCAGAACACTTGAATTACAATATGCTGAAAGGTTATTATGGAATTTTTACCCAATGATGCCAAAAACGTTCTGCCTACTGAAGCTTTAATCCTACCTTCAGATGTCCTTTTCCTACAAAGAGAGGTTTTCAAATGATCATCATGGTAATGATTCTAGTCTAAATGGTATTCAACAAGCTAATTTATTGGCAATTCCAAATTTGCCCTTGAGTGACACAATGAAAGTCCAGTCTGGCTCATTCCTAAGGACGAGTCAGTCTGGCGGGAGCAACGTCTCAGATTAATATGTATAATGAGTGCTGTAACATACTGCAGACAGCTTACTGTGGTTTAAGAAGCTAGAATGGTGGCATGAAGTTGAAAATGCCAGTTGTCATGGAATCAAAATGAATAAACGTTTGTATTAACCCAGCAATCAGGGACGGGAAAACACTTGTAACTTTTATGACGGTGCCACGGGGGACATCGACAACATACGAGGCATTCATCGGAGTCTCAGGAGCAATTTTGCAGAAAAACATTTTCCCCTAGTGAAAATGACAAAAGTACTAAATGTATACAGTGAGGTGCTGTTTTAGAAGCTGCTTTATGGCCTCCCTCGAGTCTTACATGAGACGTGGTGGCTACGGTGCACAATGAAATAATGCACAGATACTGGGGCGGCATTTAAACCCGAGTCATTTTTTTCCACACACACGCCAAGACAAGAAGAGTGGAGCTTTGACTCGTGTCGTCATAAATCTATCACTGGATCTGTTAAGTGATCCTAAAACAGGCATGGGGGGTGGGGTTGTTTGTTTTTCAGTGAGCTTTACAGTAGTTGGTGATGCTAGCAAGTGGCAACTTGAGAGCGAGGGTAACTTAAGGATTTTATAGACTCTGGTCTGCATGGTTTTATTGCAAAAGTGGAAATAAGCATGCTAATATTTCCAGTGCCACACTCCTTATAGGTTCACAATGGAACAAACCAAATATTAATCTGTGTATTAATGAATTCCTGGGTTTTGGGAGAGCCAGAGAGGCAAGGACAAAATCAGGTTTTGTCATCAGGTTTTTCCTCGTAAGTTCACGGGCCAAGAAAATGAAGAGTGTGAGGGAGATTGAACATACTGACTGCCTGCTTGGCACTGGCAGCAAACTAAATATTTGTTGGGGAAAATCCCTCTTATGGTAAAATTTCAGTCCAAAATTGAGAAGCTAACCCGAGGTAGATGTACTGGATACTATACAGGCAGTACTTTGTAGGTAACAAAGGCCTGAGCATAATGCAACTCTGCAAGATCACATCATCACATTATCCTGCTATTGTACTGCACAGAACCAACATACAATACCTGACATACTTTCATCTTGTCTTTATTTATATTCGTGTCAGAGTTAAGGGAACGATAATGGCTCTTTCATGGATGCACACGCAAGCACACACATGTCCAAACCTCTTAGAAATACAGTTTAAAATGAATTTAAGTGCATACCACATAATTGTATTTATCTATGTTCCATATATATATATGTATATATATATATATACATATATATATATATATATGGAACAGAACCCTATTGAGATGTTATTACACTTATTAATAAACATTTTCCTTAAATATATTGGTCAATTTAACTAATTCCTTAAAATATATATAAATATGTTTCCATGGTATGAACCCACACAGAATTTGTATTGCTCTCACAGTGAGATAAACACCCAAACAGCAATGTTCCAAGGACATCTCGCTTTGTTTGGGTTTCCAAACTTCACCCACAATCCGTCTTGATTGCGGTGTGCAGCCTCTGTTTGGGTTTTTCATGCTTTTTTTGGGATGTGGTCCAAAACCTGTTGCTACAGACTGGGATGTACATGCAGTAAACCACGCCTGTGGGCTGGGGTTCTCCCCTGTATGTCCACCGTTACTGACAGCATTCCAGGGATCTCACAAACTCATTCACTGGGTGAAAACAAAAAATGAAGATATTCAGGGGTGAATTCACAAAAGGATTCTGTGGCTGCTAAACCTCTAAGCATTCCTTATTGAGCGTTCCTATTGGCTGTGCTTAGGCTGGTGGGCGGTGCTTGGTATTTCCTCAGCTGATCTCAACATGGCTTCCAGGTCACAAACTTTCTCATTTTACAGCTAAACAGTACACTACAAGATGTTTCTGAAAACATTTGAGGAGAGAAATAGGCATTACAGCAACAGAATATGGATTCATATTTGATCAGCGCTGTGTAGTTTGACCGTTTGGTCGGAGTTCGCGAGTGATTGACAGCCGGCTCTCATAGACGGAAACTTTCTACCCACTGCAGCTTTAAAGTGAAAAAAAAGCCCCGTGTGTAAAGGCTTTTACACTGAAATTATTAGTGTCTTCAGAGAGGTGGTGGTAAGTGAATCGATACGGGGTCTCCGCTCAAACTCATTTATTTTGGGATGCAGTGATAGGTTGCAATGACAGATGTGTCATGTAAAATAAATGAATAAAGCTCCCCTACGTGTCATTTTTGAAAATACATGAGAAAAAAAAACAAGATTGAACTAATCCTTGAAGTTATTCTGCTGTGCATCCTGCTTAAATGTTCACAGTGTCTCTCTTAATGAGGAGACGCACTTATCGTTTCTGCTGCGGTGGGATCGCTACAGGTATTTAATAAACTCAAAAAAATGTCTCTGTGATGAATGTTTTCCTCATTAATAAAGTATGTATTTCACCCACATGTGCCTGCTCTGCAACTCTCACCCCTCACAACCGACGCATTGGCATTATACACTCACTGGCCACTTTATTAGGCACACCTGTTCAGTTGCTTGTTAACACAAATAGCTAATCAGCCAATCACATGGCAGCAACTCAATGCATTACGTCATCTAGAGGTGGTGAAGACGACTTGCTGAAGTTCAAACCAAGCATCAGAATGGGGAAGAAAGGGGATTGAAGTGATTTTGAACGTGGCATGGTTGTTGGTGCCAGACGGGCTGGTCTGAGTATTAAACTGCTGATCTACTGGGATTTTCACGCACAACCATCTCTAGGGTTTACAGAGAATGGTCCGAACAAGAGAAAATATCCAGTGAGCGGCAGTTGTGTGGACGGAAATGCCTTGTTGATGTCAGAGGTCAGAGGAGAATGGGCAGAGTGGTTGGAGATGATAGAAATGCAACAGTAACTCAAATAACCACTCGTTACAACCAAGGTATGCAGAATACCATCTCTGAACACACAACATGTCCAACCTTGACGCAGATGGGCTACAGCAGCAGAAGAACACCCGGTACTAGCACTGGCCACTTTATTAGGTACACCTTGTACCTAATAAAGTGGCCAGTGAGTGTACTTTGCCACATGGGTAATTGCAAACAAATGCAAAAAAAGGGGCAAATTACACTCGGCTGCAAAACTCTATGGACGTGCTTGCGCTGTAATATAATCAGCACAATATCTCTTGTGAATCGGAAAATGATGCGCAATTCATGGTGCTATCAGAGGCCGCAGTCCGTTCTTAGTGAATTCAGACAGCTGCTTACATGTTTTGTCAAACTGTTTGTTGACTCCTTTTGGGTCAAATCACAAGTCATTTTGTATTTACACTGACCCAAAACCCATGGCCAGAAAAACAAGATTTGACCAAGATCTGTGGTAGAGCTAATCTGATTTAGCCAGAAGGCCTTTGCGAACCAAGACTGCTACTGTTTTGTCCCGGCAACCAGTGCTTCTGTTCATGGCAGACTACATCATCGTCGATATATCATCAATTTAGTGATGAGCACACAAGCAGGAAGTGATGCAGTGATTTTTTTATTTATTTTGCTTTGTGGAATATATGTATTTCTGGAGTGTTTCTCACTGAGGTTTTTGCGATGTGATCCAGGACATCCACTTTGAGTAACAGATCTGTGAGTTTGAAGACTTATTGGACACCAAATTACCGCAAGTTTTCTTGAGCCAGGTTCAGGTTGACTATTTTGGCGGTCATCTTGTCATCTTTTTCTTGGGGCCCTTCTGAAATGGAAACCTTGCTGCATCCATGTAGTGGCTCATTGAAATGAATGAGGAGGCTGTTTTTTAGGGTCTGTTTGCATCAACAAAGAGAAACAGTCACAGGTTGAAACTGACCAACAAGGATAAAGCAGCCCTGTCTGCTAATAATTATGTTCCCACACAATGAAACTACATTGTGAATTATTATGTTTTCGTGGAAGTCGGCGTACGGAGGAAGTCAGGGTGGATGGGTCAAACAAACAGACTTTCACCCTGGAGACCGCTGCTCATGTCCAACCAAAAGTCAACTTTCACTTATTTTGATTCATGTCTGTGGATTAATAACGTAACAAACATAGTCATTTTAAGCAAACCGTGATGTTTTTTACGAACCCTAACCAAGTAGTTTTGTTGTGTTTTTGTTTTGTTTTCAAATTACAACGTTGACCATGTATTTAAAACTGTGACTGTAATCCGGGAGAAGACACATTTCCCTAGAAATGTAGTTTAGAATGCAGTTTAGTTGTATTGGAACGGAACAGAACGTACGTTGTAGGAGACGGGGTTGAGTAGGGTTTTCAATATCAATCGTCATGCCACCCATATGATCCATCTTTTTAGAGGTGTTTGAAAAAGTGAGTGTGTTCCAATCCATGTACTTCCAGAAGAACACTTCAATGTAGTTCACTTTGTGCACTCTGTATTGACTTGAGTAGTGCGTACATTTCAGCAGGGTAGGGTCGTCTCAAATCGAATACTCTGCGGTACACTGACCGGAAATGACGATCGCAACATTTGACCGCGGCTCGCTACCCGCCAAAATATCTTCTGAAAAAAAATGAAAGCAGAGTGGAAATTATGTTTCCAATGTCGTCGCTACGCCTACGATGTGTCCTCCTGTTGGCTGAAAATGCACCGGTATGTTTACGTATTGTATTGTTTTATTCTGTTATCTACGTATGTTTGAATAGTGCTCGTGGCTCCACCCCTTCCGCTACGTAGCCAAGATGGCGACTGTTGAGTGTGGAAAGTGTCCAGCGTTCCACACTCAATGATCTGACCGTTTTGAGTACAACATCTGGGTACTTTGAGTGCACTGCATTTTGCCACACTTCCCAGTGTGAACGCACTTATGCACTCAAAGTAGTAAGTGTAAGTACAGAAGTACGCAGATTGGAACACACTGTGATTTAGTTCCTTCAAAGTTAAAGTCCTTTCTCACTACTATCTGGAAAACATCACAATCTTTATAACTTTGTAACAGAGAAGGATCTTGATGTGTAGCTGTGTCAAACATGCTGTTTCCAACTGACAACCCCAGGAGAGACCGCTCACGTCCTGACATCCAACACAGTCTTCAACATGTCACATCAGGCACAGGTGAGCCATGGGACAAAAGGCCAGGGAGGAATTTAGAATCGGAAAGTGAGCAGGAAAGAAGGGAGAGATTGAGAGAAAGCCCTATTTTTCCTCTGTATGGTTTTCATAAAGGCGAGCTCTCTGATTGCCAGCGTCAAAGTGACAGGGTCTTTTATGAGCACTTGGCGGGTCCCCGCCCTGGTTTGTGTAGCCAGGCAGTGATAGCAGTGCCCATTGTTGGGCTACGGGGAGAGGAGCGGCCCTGTGCTATTGAGAGGGGAGGGGCCCGGCCCCGCTTGCCCGCCCTGTGCACTGTGTTGGCTGAATAGGCAGCTAAGGTGTCCATGCCCCCCAGTGCCCTTCAGTGTGGGAAAGCTGGTGCAGGAAGCACCTGCAGCATCTTGACAGCGGCTGACACAGGATCGCGTGCTAGCGTTGGGACGCACAGGGCACCGTGAGGTGACACTCCACGCTGACGGGTACAGTAGGAGTGTCACACTCCCATGCTGTGTTAACATCTCCTGTCAGAGATCAAACGGATCGGGTTCACACGCACCATAACGTACAGTACATGCCGCATTGTGCACGCTCGCGCTGTGCACACAGAGACATGGTTAAAAAGCACACTGACAGTGCAACCTGATGCTCTTTACAGCACAATGAGTATACAATCGCCACACATGCACTCACACAATCATATCAGTGAACATGTGAACATGTTATACAACAAATTAGAGCACATAATGCAACAAGCCTGTAACGCTTTGGGAAACTAACCGACACACATCAGATAAGATGTTACTTGTTTCAAAAGCTCTTGGGAACAATATAAACTACATTTGTTCTTGTTTAATTTTTTGTGATACATTTTAATACATATTTCCTGATTTTACCTGTTCCTGTCTATATATTACATTTTATATTTTAATACCTGTATTTGAAATCCTTATTCCTGTTGTTCCACTGTATGTTTCACTCTTAAAACTCCAATAAAAAGTTACAAAAAGGTACTGCAAAACACAGAAAGCAGCAAGTTTCAGCATATATTATCCTTGATTTTACCAATATTTTATTAATAATGTAGTACCCAGGGTCAGCGACTGAATAAAATGCCATCATCACTCTTTAATATTGACTTCGGTGCATCAATCAGTCTCTCATTTATTGGGTTGGCATGTCCCATGCGACGTGTCTGTTTTGCAACGCTGCCATTCCTGGCATTCCTCCCTGGAACGCACAAATAGGATTCCACAGAATGGGATCAAGACAGCAAAACAAGACAACATTCCTGAGGCAAGTTTTAACAAAAAAATAGTGTGCTGCTTTATATACTGTAAGTGTAGCGCTTGGATGGGAGACGTTCAATGTACTGTATTGTATCAGCAGAGGAAACAGAGGTCAAGTAGTACAGCTTTAGGTTTTTAGCATTTATAATGTTCATAAACGTCTTTAAGGGATTGCTCCTGTTATGGATTCATATTTTCATAGGGGGAAGAAAGTTGCCTTTGTTTTTCTTTTTTTTATAACCTTCTTTACAAGCAGCATCTGTTTTATTTTTCTCACATTTCCATTGCAGTGAATCTGCTATAGTTACACTGTCATGGAGTATCCAACAGAGGTGGACCAAAAAAATATATATATACATTTCAGTTGGCCTTTTCAAATGTCTCAGTAGCTCAGGTAAGATGAATGTTATCTGTCCGTCAACATGCTGAAATGACTCCTGATTAGCGCTGATTGGTCGCTGCTGTTTCCCGGGACAACAAGCGAGCGGCAAAGCCACTCGACGCATGACAAGCAGCTTGAACTGACTTGTTTTCTGAAGGTGGGAGGGGTGTGGGGGGGGGGGGGAGCTCGACTGGGTTCACCACAGTGTGGCTGTTGTTCCAGCGCCCAAGGATTACAATTAACCAGCCACTCCTGTTGGGGCTTAATGACCGAACACTGCAAAAGCCAGCAGCAGGGACACTTCCTGAACAGCGCCGGGTTAGCCCTAATTGGTTCTGGCACAGCAATCCTTACTGCTTATCTCATAGCCAGCTGAGAAAAATCACCAGTGAAGTGTGAATCAAAACATGTTGATTGCAGGAAATTCAGACGGAGCAACATACCTGATGAAAAGGCTTATTTTAACAGCCTTTTTTTATCAGGCTCGGTCACAGTTCCTTGATATTGTCTTGTCAAAATGATGGATTAATGGTGTGGTTATATAAATGAGAGTCAAGATTACATCCCAGTCTTCCTGGACAGATTCAATCTTATCTTTATATGAGGCTTTGGGAATAAAGAAATAGGAAGGAATCATGGAATCTCTTTTTTTTTTCATAATAGGACCCTGCCAACGCATGTCCAAGCTCAGAGTCAAATGGAGCCGGGGGGGTGGGAGGGGGAGTTTGGATGGGAGGTCCAGGGGATTTGGGTAAACCATCTGTTGACCAAAGCTTTTGGGAAAGAGCACTAATATGGATTTAGGATATTATTCTCTCTGCAGGTGGGATGGTCAAACCCCCCTGTGGATTTCTCTGCGAGGAGGGGGCGAGCTTTAGGAATAGAAAAAAAAAAAAAGAAAAGATTTCAATAGAGGAACGGGGCAAAATAGACGGAACAAAGATGCTGCGTTATTAAGCTTTTCTCTAATCTCCACGACTCCTTCGTAACTCAGCGGAGTCAGGTACGAGGCTTCCACAATGGGACGGAACAAAAAAAGGAAAAAAAATCCTCAGAGGATCAATACAATTTTTCACTGCAAAAATCCACAAATATCTGAGGTGGCATTTCCTTCCTCCCACATTCCTAGCACAGTCAGAACCGCAACAATAAGAGCTGTAGGACTCTGGGTGGCTCTCCACGTGAACTCAGACACCACGCAGGGTGGACTTGGCTAAGCCCAGACCCTGACCCTTGTGTTGGGTATTGAAAGAGGGACTCGTGGAAGTAAGAGCGCACTTTGGCTCTCTAGCCGCCAGGGTTTATTCCAACGGCAGCCGTCTTTGCTGGGCTTAACGGTGATTTGCCCCCTTTTGCTTATTTGTTTGTTTACCAGGATTGTACAACAGAGCTTTAAGCTGCCAGGTGCTTTCACTGTATCACTGGGGGAAGATGCACAGCTGCTCGCATCTGCATCAAGAACAGTGAGAGGAATTTACTCAATGTGGCTACATACACAGGCAGGATGGCTGTAACATGGTTTTAATAAAATTGTAATCTGCTTAAACTCCTAGACTAGAGTAAACTTCCCGGTGACTGTCTACTTACAGCATGTATGCCAAAATAAACCATTAAAGGTACTTGCCAAAACTGTTTGGCCCAGGACTCGGATTTTACAAACCTGCTAAACCTCTAGAGAATAATGCATTTCTTATGAGGCAGATTTTCAGCCTTTCAAGCCACATGATGCTCAGCAATTGCCCAACAAAAGCAACTGGACTTTGTAGGCAGTAAGACTGTGGCACATAGCAATCCCAGTTGCTTTTATTTATCCTGAGACAGATGGTGAGAAACTGTGAATACATAACAGACCCATAAAACAGTTATATATTACATTAACTGTGAAGCAAAGAATTTCTACAAAATTCAAAATGAGAAAAAAAAATGAAGAGGTTCTGTGGTTCCGAGGGTGATGACCCAAAAAAAGAGGTGGTGACGATGGGAAGCTCCCAGTCAGTAAATTACAGCTTCCTCTAATCCGGCTCTGATCCCCACCACCCCCCTCCCACCACTCCATTTCCCAATCTGAGATACTGAGTGAATTGATTCCAGGAAATGTCTATTTTGAGGAACAGATTGTGGCATTGTTGTTGACACATGGCAGTGGGAATAGGGACGGCTAACCCCTCTGTATTACGTTAGCAACTGTATACATGAGAGAGCAACACATGTTGCCTTTCCTATTCTGACATGTTTAAATACAGAATATTGTTCACTCACATCTGCACAGAAACAGATGTCAAAACAAGGCTTAATTTAGGCAGCAGTGTTTTAAGCTAAATGCTAGCATGCTCACGATGGCATTGCCAGCATGCTGGCACTCGGAGAGCGCAGACCTCTGCCAAGGTGCGTGGCTTTAAAAACAGATCACAGCTGGCGGTGGTGCGATGTGGTCGGCTTATTATTTACATGGTGTGTCTCCGTGTAACGTATCGGCAGATGCCTTTCTCATTCAGCAGCCTTGTTATGTCTGTATAATGTTACACTACGTTGTCTCTCATCCCGTCATCTACGGCTTTTTTCTTTCTCACCGCCGATGGCCAGCAACTCCCGCACACACATCCACACACGTATCTCTCTTCCCTCAGAAGGAAGGAGGCGGGGTCATGCGTCATCACCGCGTCATCAGTTACACTTCGCATGTGTTATATCCTGTGGTCTTAATGCACAGGAATATGATCCGGATCGCCACCAAAATCTAATGGATTGTTCATTTTGCCACACCCCACCCCTCCAAAAAATGTCATTTAAATCCATCTCAAACTTTTGGAGTAATCCTGCTAACAGACAGACAGACAGACAGACAAACAAACCAACGCCGGTGAAAACATAACCTCCTTGGCCCGTGGTGGAGGTAATTAGCACTAAACATAAGGTACAGCTGAGGCTGATGGGAATTGCCATTAGGTTTGCAGGTATTTGGTCATAAACCAAATTACTGGACAAATTGAAGTTTTGACAATGATGATGATGCTAGATGAAAAGTCAGGAGATCACCAAAGTTATTACAATTGGCTCTGAGAGTGTGTATGTATGTGTGTACCGAATTTCACAGCAATCCATCCAATAGCTGTCGAGACATTTTACTTAAACCCAAAAGTCAACGTCATGGTGGCGCTAAAGGAAAAGTCAGGAGATCACCATTCATTAGGATTCATCATCTGGGAGCCATGAGCATCTGGTACCAATCCATCCAGTAGATGTTTCACTAAGTTTAAAGTTTGCTCGAGGAAGAGTCAGGGGATCTCCAAAGTCATTAGTATTTGTCCTCTGGAGACAAAATCTCACGGCAATTTTTAATAGCAGATATTTTAGAATGAACCGATGAGGTGGGCCGACTAACCGACAAAGCGACATTGCCACCCCTTGAGTCATAGTGTGGCTAAACATACAGAAATTAAAAAAATAAAACAGTGGCCCAATGTGGATTACATTTAGAATTGGAGAAAGAAAGCTTAGACGGATTAATTGCTCCATCATTAAGCCATTAAACGTCCATCTCGGTCAAGTGATTTGTGGGGGGTCCTTGGAATTAATTCATAGTCAATAAAGACGACTTAAAGCCTGATTAGTGGACTTTGCCCCTATTAGATACAGGATCTGGCTGGGGTGATCCCATGCGTAAGGATATGTGAATCCGGCCACTTAAGGGGCTCTGTGGTTTTGGGTTGATTAGTTTCACGGATGTCCTTCCTGATGCTGTTGGGATATCCTGCTGCGTTCCAGTAAACCACACATCTCTGCTCATATACTGAAAGAGAAAAAAAAAACCTTGCCCAGCATCAGTTTAATCAGAACCGTTTATGATTTAACAAATTAGATTTTAAAAGACTTTGCAGCTAAACTGGGTAGATATGATTCATTTGGATCTTTGGCAAAGGATGCGATTGCCATCAAAGATGGAAGAACGTGTCAAAATAGAATGTGAACTTGATTAAGGAAGAGAGGCGTGTTGATCAGGGACACATGAGACACGAGTCCTACCGAGCATGCAGCTCTCAATGGAACAAGACAAGGAAATGCAATCTCTCAAACTGTAATTCAGAATAATGGCCTAGCTTCCTCCAGGAATGGTTCTGTTTGATTGTTTAATTGTTTGCAGGCATGCCGGTGAACTAACTGGAATCTGGTTAGATTTTTCTCCTGGGGATTAATGAGGAGCACGTTGGGAGGAAACCCAAGAAGGGGTTTAACAACCTGTCCTGGAGAGAGGAACAGCTTGTCATTGCAACAGAAAAAACTATTGACATCTTGTTGAACTGAAGATTACTGGAACTATTGGTTACTAATTGATAATTTTTTTTCTACTTACCAGCACTCACTTGGCATATTCTCTCAATATTCCCAGTCATTCAAATCTTGGGATAATTAAAAGCAGTGAGTGAGTCAGATGGAACAGTTTTTCCTCTTTTAGCCTGGCTGTTGGGGGCTCCAGACATTTAAAGCCAATCTATGTCATTTTTGAAGGAAAACATTACACAAGCTTCCACTTACAAACGAAAAGATCAATTCAAAAGCACTAAAATGCACCCTAGCCTTGTTGAATAAACTCAGGGGATGCTGCTACAACCTACAGTAACATTTTCTGGTATGACCAGGAGGCTCATGGTGGCTAATGTTAGCAAACTTTAGATAGATATAGATATTTCCTTCTCTTTTTTTTATGTTTATGAAATATAAAGCCCCAGGATAGGCGCAAATGTTTCGCTCAAGTTGAAACATTTTCAACTTGCGTAGACACAGTTTGTGTCACCTGGAGCGCTCACTTGTCTTTCCATTGACTTTGCATGCAATTCCATCACATGCGTCTAAAATTCACTTTGCTTTCTGTCTGAACAGACCTTCAGTTCGATCGCCACGTGAGGATCTCTTTAAAGTAGCGGAATCAGGAAAATCCTGGAAAATTAATGGAAATAACATTTCCATTATTATATAATTGACTCTTGTGGATACTGTTAAAAGTATAATATGTAACAGTTATTGGTTGTTTGTGCACCGCATTCAAAGTCGAGCCGAGAAAGGACAGCGATGGTCGCTGATGGTAGCTATAGAGTGAATGAAGAGAGGGAGCGGCGTTAGTGAGAACAAAGCAGTGAATCAGAGAAATAAAACGTGATTTTATGATTGTTCCCCAACGGTTAAGTTCTAAAACACACAACTAACTTCGCCCAACTCAGCAGGAAGGTCCCGAATTGCCGGATTTTGAATGAATGCAGGCTTTCTGTCTGCTGGCTGTGGCTCAGCGCTGCTCTCGTCAAACTACAGACATACACTGACACCACCTGAACGGGCTGCACACCCTGTGTGCTGTTATTGGCTGGGGGTTACACCCCCACGTGGGGCCCAAAGCCACTTTGCAGACGCCCAGAAGCGTCCCAAATAAAGCAAAATAAGAAGAAAGGAGAAAATCCAGGCAGAGGGCTGCAGGGTCTCTGTAGAAACAGACACCACCACACACTTTTAGTGGGGCATAGTTATGATTGAGAGGGATTATTTTTATTATTTTATAATAGTATAATATTATTATTTTTAGTCATATTATACCTTTAAGCCATTTTTAAATCTTCTCTGTCATCTATCTGGTAATTAAGGTCCCATGGGAGTTATCGGAGTCACATGACTGAAGGTGTTATTTGAAACTGTCTGGGAGGAATGCATCACTTCACAAAACTTTTACTTTCTTATTCTTTCCCACTGATTTGAATTTAGATCAGCAACCGTAAAAGCTTTTAAGAAAAGCCAACAGGTTGAACCATGACTGAGTTACCTCATCGGAATATATTGAAACAAAATGTTAATTATTATACTTGAAACTGATTTGTGATCGCTAGTCTTGAATTGCCCTCTGTGAGTGACTTTGCAGCTGTGTTCAGCTGCGGCCACTCGTTCTCATAGAGTGACATCATGTTGCCGATTCAGCTCAGAACAGCACCTGTGATGAGGCTACCCTCTTCTGAGCTATAAAGAAAACACCTGGGGCCTGTACTACAAAGCAGTATTTGGGGTTAATGAGGTAACTCCAGGGTTTTCCTTCCTACAACGGTGGTTCACTTCTTATTGCCGTAGATCGCCATGGTAACTGATGCTGAACAGCGAACCTGCTCCAGAGCAGGTTATGTTCCAGAATAAGAGATCAACTCGTATGAAAGCACTGCCTACTGACCAATCAGAGCTCGGTGCGCGGATCGTATGATAATATTACAGAAATATGAAGAAGATAAAGTCATAATCCAGACTAAAATCAACACAGTTTAAACTGACAAATGCAGGAAGGACAGCTTGCTGGATGCCATGGGTGTTTACAGCTTTGAATTGTGTTTTTATATTAATTTTTTTACTTGCTCTCAAGTCTGTTTCACACCACCAGAGACAGGGACGCAGCTGAAAGAAGGCTGAAATACTCATACCTACTGTCTCAGTACCAAAGGGCATAATGAAGTGCATGAAATACCATGAGAAGGCCTCCAGTAGGTGACGAGTTGGGATGAGAACGTCTTGGAAACTCTGGTCTTTAAGCCCTTTTGAGACTTGAGTCTACCTGAGCAGAGAATAAAGTCACTCTCCCTCTGTGTGTGTCATAATCAGAGCTTCTCTGTGCTTTGTAGACGCAGGCCACGTCTGTTCGTGCATGGGAGCGTGCTGCACTGGCTAGCTCACGGCCATCACTCTGCGCTACTCTCATACGGCGCCCCGACCTGACTGACGACGCCGTTGCAGAAGCGTAGCGCTTACCCTCCGGTTCCCAATGCTCCCAATCTCACATTTAGGACCTTTTAAAGAACACCTTTCCACTAGCTTACCTGCATCAGGTTTGAGTTTGTGCTTGCCGAACGATAATCCAACGCTTGCAGGCTTTATTTTGTAAATTGGTTTATTTTCATTGAACCCTTTTATACATGTCTTTACTATTAAAGAGGCATTTTATCATCATCATTATTAAGGAGGCATTTTTTCATTGTGAAGGCACTTGTGAGATTTTTTTTATAGTAGTAAATATTTCTGTATTATGTGGTTGGGAACTGGTTCTCAGGCTAATATTGTGGGTGATAATGTGAAATTTATAGGGTGTAAATGGTTCACTGAAACACAAGGTACAATCTGTTCCCGTCATTCATACAATCAGTTGATCTCTGCTTTCGGAAGAGATTTGAAACAAAATATTACTAATGGGATTGCCAGCCTGCAACAAGAAACATAAGATGCTTAAAAGGAAATAAGAAATATAATTATTTTGACATTTTAATTAACCTCTAGATCTTTAATCTGAGATCTGCGGACGATCCCAACCGACGTCAGGGGCTGCAGCAGGCTCAGAACAGAAGTGCTGGCCATTTAATCGCAAAAAAATGCAATTATTGCAGAAATGTCAAAAGTTTTTGATACCAAATCACAGCATGGCTTTTTCTACGTCAGACAAATATCATTTTTGGTATTGTCATGTTGTTTCTGTGTTTTGGAGAGAGGTTCAAAAGGTGTAATGCAATGCGTGTGAGATATTGGGTGATGTTACAGAGGCAGTTATATTATTAATCTGATTATTTTGTTGTGGAAAAGAATTACTTTTAACAAATATCAATCAATTCAGAATGTTTACTAACTGTCACTTTATTTCGGAGGGATGTATTGAAATTGGAAATGACACTCAAACACATGTGGAAAGGTGGAAAAGGTTTATTGAAGCTGAAGGCTGGTATGAAATTTTTATTTAATTAAAAAGAACATTAAGTGTAGAATTTTAAATTATTACTCTTTGTAATTACCCCGAGAGACAGACAATGTTTTTCCGTACAATAATCAAATGAATTTGAATATATGAAGTAGTAACTTTTCTTTTTGTTCCCTTTCTTTTTTAAATTTCCTTTATTTATTCTTTTCTTGTTTATTATTATTTTCCTTTAATTTATTCTTTTCATCATCATCATTATTATTATTATTATTATTATTATTATTATTATTATTGTTATTATTATTATCATTATTATTATTATTTATATTATTTAGAATGCATCGGTTTGATTTTGTGTTCTGGTCTGTTTCAATGTGATTTTGGTGTTTTTGTTAATTTACAAAAAAAAGTCAAATAAAAAATAAAGAGTTGGCCTCGTAGTGTATAAAACAGATATTAACGGTTTTCATAGAACACCAATCACACACATTTACACGAATGCAGTAAATTATTTACTCATTGTTTTAATTATTATTTGTGCATTGTCAGGGGGGACACACATCACATGGGCTTGAGTGAGTCATGCGTTTGTCCATGAGGACATCACCTGGGATCTAACTATTCTCTGACAGGACGTGTTCACACACGTCAGCTATCCCCTGAGTTTGGGTTACGCCCATATACAGCTCTTTCTGGTGGAGTTTCCTTGCTCTGAGTTCTCTGGAAGTAAACAGCCAAATGTACAGTTTCTGGAAAAAAAGAGGACAGCAAAACACAGCGCTTGGAGATCACTTTGTCAGATGATGAAAATAAGAGAACTCAGCCCAGAGGCCCCACGTTGTACTCGGAAAAAATATTCCAAAACAGTAAATGCTGCTGCTTGACTACAGACAACCACACTTCAAAATAGAATATGCTTCCACCTAGCAACACGGAAAGATAAGCATTTTGCTATGCACAAGGTATTTTGTGTATGTGTTGTGTACATACTGCTGGAATTAAGCTGACAGAAATAGTAAGGCCTAAGGCAGCAAATATGTGACATCTTGACATTTTGCCATAAACTGTAGTTTGCTAATTTATTACTTTCTCTCATCACATGCCATCACAACACACGCAATCAAATAACTCATATTATACAACAGGTAGATCAAATCAAGCAGTCTGCTTGGTTCATAGCTGTGATATAATAACCACATACCACTGCTTTTGACATCTAATTCCTTTGCACTTTCAGTATCACTCTGCATCTGAGAAAAAAAACGTGTGTTGGTTGCTTAGCAACAGGGTCACGGGGGTGATCACTTCTGCCAACACGGAACACGTGGCTGCTAAAACCCGCTACAAAATGGAAACATTTAAGGTTAACTATAAGGAGGACTGGATCGAGCAGTGCCCATCCCTAAAAAAAAATCCACCCGCTAAATGATACGCAGGGTCATGTCTAGAAAGGAACCCGCAAATTGCGAAATCTGATCTGAGATCTGCAAAAACTTGCAAAAACTCTCGTCTCGACTCGCTGCCTGAGAACCAATCCTAACCTTGACTATTTGATGATTTTTGAAGTGTGAATGCAATCGCTAAAGTAAAAAGCTGACGTCAGGCTATAAACGGTCTCACGGGTGTGAATATACTCAACGAGGCTGTAAAAGCGGACGAGTCAACGTTTTGTGGTCTCATTTAACCACTTGTTAGCAACAGCCTTTTTTAAGACATGTAAAAGTTTCCAAATTCACGAGTGGGGTATTTACTGACGTATTTTATATCGTAGAACAAAACGTTGAAATCTCTTCAGCTTGCGTTTACAACAGGCCTTATTTCAGGCGTCTAACTAAAAACCAATTAATGTAACCCATTGACTTCCAGACGAGGGAACGAGGGAAGTGCTAAAATACTAACTCATTACTGGGTTTTAGGACTCATTCCTGCACCACGAGAAAGTGGAGCAACATGCTCGTCATGCCGAGCAACACACCTTCACCTAACAAAAAAAGGCAGCCTAGTACATGCAGTTATCAAAGTCCTCCTACTGATGCTGGACAGTTTTTCAGTGGTTGCACAATAAATGGCAGCATACAGTGGTGTAAATAAAGAGCCAAATAATGAAATCAATACGCTATAACTATAAATATGCTAGTTGTATGTTCCATAGCAACCACCATTCCAGCAACAGCCTTGGTATTTTATTGTGAACATTATTATTTATTAATAAACTGTTTAAATTGAAATGTGTTCGCACCATGCTATTTTTGGAGCTATTGCTCAGTATGAAAAGGAAGAAAGTCCACAAAGTGCGGGTCGGAGAGATGGTGTTAGATGGGTCAAACAAACACAGGACTTGAACCCAGGAGACCCCTGTTGGTGTCCCGTATGAAACTAAAAGTCAACGTTGATTTAAAACAAACCATGATCTTTTTTTCTAACCTTAATCAAGTGGTTTTGTTGCCTAAACCTAACCAATCATTTCACAACATTAACCACATAGCATTGTGTGTTTCTGCAAGTGTGATACGAGGCTGATTCGATATGTATTTTTGATTACATTCAACGTACTCTGAGGTTTTTTAGAAACGTACAATGCCAACGTGTTTTCTGGTGACTGGGTTGACTGCACAAGTAGCCACACTAAATATCGGTTAAACATCCCTAAATGTTTCTGGCTGCAGCTACTGTACATCAGTGCCACTGGTTACTTGAGAAGCTCTGGTGTGACATTGGATATAGGGAGGAATGTGAACGGTGAAGACTCCTGTCAGCTACACAGTGTCCAGGACCATTTTCACGTCAAACGTCCTTTCACCATCAGTTTATGAGCCGCCATTCAAGAAAATGTCAGACACTGACTGTCACTCTTTTTGCTCCTTTAGCTCAGTATCCAACTCAGTATCCTCTTGTCTTTGCTAAACAGTTTAAAGGATAAGGCTTGCGATATTTGATACCTTTCCTACTGTCAACAAATCCTGTGAAAATACCCAAAACAACAGTGAAAAGATCCCACTAACAATTATTGTCTGTGTATCCAAAGTCAGATATATCTTATTCCTCTGTGCCATAGAGCTCCATTGTTGTTCAAAAGCTATGAAAATAACCATGAGCCAGGTTGTTGACATGTTCCTCCATTACCATGAATATACACACACTGTAGATTATTTTGACCCAATCCCACATACACAGTCCAGCTGCTGTAAAAATTTACAAGAGCACCAAATGTGGATTAATCCACCACAGAAAATAGTCCCCAACAAATATTACTCCTGTTTGAGTTACTTTTTCTAAGATTTGCAGTGCCTAGCTGTTTAAGGAAATTATTTTTTAAAAGATTAAACTGTGTATTTGTCTGGCCATTGTAAAGATTTGTCTTTCGTAGGAACTAATAGGCTTGGGGCTCAGTACCATTGACAAGGTAGGGAAGTTGGAAAGAATTGAGAGACGGACTAACGCATTGGGGGTTTTGGTCTTTTCACGTCATTTGTTGACATTGAGAAAAACAGAATAAAACCAAGCTTATCCTTTATAAAAACATCCATAGTTTAATATGAGCATTCAATTTATAATTTGAGAATGCTATTTGTTACTGTTGTTGTTTTTTTCCCCTTTTGCCTCATAGCGGATGTTCACATTTTGAATATAAAACCATTTTGGGATTGTTCACTGAGGATAGTTCAGATTATCTTTCCACCGATAAGGCTGGTGCTATTCTCTATTTTTCGTGTTGTAAACAAATATCACGAAAAGACCAAAACAACAATGAATTGATCCAACTAGCAAATATAGTCTGTGTCCAATATAGCTTATTCCTCTGTGCTATCGAACAGCTATTCTCAACCTGGTGGGCCTCAGAGCGCCATCTAGTGGGTCACGGAGTGGCTTAGTTGGCCACCAAGTGGCTTAACCATACTTGCAGGTCTTCATCCAAATCAAGGCCAATCAGGTTCAAGTGTGGAGCAGCCTTCTACAGGTGGAGCATCAAGCGTGTCAGCCCTGATGTTGCCTCAAACCACCAAAATGACTGCAATTTCCTTTAATGCCATTGCAGATACTAATAACCTCGTCAGCTCTGATGACATGTTATTCGCTCCCCTATAACCACTCAGACATGTTAAAACAGATCAGAGGAGCCATAAATAGTCGCTGTTGTTTGCATGAAAGGTTAAGAGCTCACCTCTATGGAGGGAATGAATGCCTGTATCAAGCTGCAATCCATCCAGAAGTTGAGACATTTCAATATCTCTGGAAACCCCCTTCTCACCCACACGTTTCCGACATCGGATTGGCAGATTGGGGGCGGGCTGTGTCCAGCCATTTATGTAACTTTCCGACAATCCAACTCTCATACGCACTTCACACTTTTTATTATGCATCTCAAGCATAACGGAATAAATCATCATGCATGTGATTCAAGCTTCAGCTCCACTGAAGAGCCTAAAAATAGCTGCAGATGAAAACATCAGATGTGTGTAGAGCGATCAAAAGTCTGTAACATTCCTCAAATCAATAAATGAAACAAACAAACAGAAATGTCTTTCAATTTTTGTCATTTTTACTTTATTCTGATAGTGAGAGAGAGACAGACAGGAAAGGCAGGGGAGAGAGAGGGGATGTCATGCAGCAAAGGGCCCAGGGCTGGATCTGGGGCTGGATCTGGGGCTTGACCCGAACCTGGGCCGCTGCGGTGAGGACTCAGCCTTAAAGGGGACATGCTCATTTCCAGGTGCATACTTGTATTTTGGGTTTCTACTACAACATGTTCACATGCTTTAATGTTCAAAGAATTATAATTAATGATTTTTCTCATACTGTCTGTCTGACCTGTATTCACCCTCTGTCTGAAATGTTCCTTTTTAGCGCCTGTCTCTTTAAGAAAAAGCCCAGTCTGCTCTGGTGCACCTTTGCAAAGGTCGTTAACTCTCATATCAGTTGTAAGGTTATTAAATGGATGGCAATCACTCTAACTGACAGAGATAGTAATCTGATCATACTGGCTACATGAAAGCATGTTCATGTAGTTCAGCATGTCCTCCCCCCCACCACCTCATAATCATCTCTAATAACACCAACAGCGAACAAGTCAATGAGAGACGGGACAGGATTGGTCCACAAGACCAGACAGGTTCCAAAATCCCTTCCATCTTTCTTCTCCTATCCCTGACCCTCGTCATATGGTTCAGGCCTCCAGAGGATCGGCTCAGCTGCCCACTGGGCCACTATATAGTTCACCCACTGGATGTGGGGGATGAGTGGGTCATGGCAGGGAGGGCAGGCGAGCAAAATTAACTCTTGATTTCCTGCTGAGGGTCTTAACTTCTCGGGCATCCTGCTCCTGACCAGGATGACTGATGTCTCACATGCTTGACTGTACATCACACATGTGAAGCCTTCCAGCTGGGCACTTATGGCTTCACCTTCCAGTCATCGCCCAGCTGACTGTAAAAAGATTGTTGGGATAATTGCCGAGTTTGCTCTTTCCAAATCTTCTATTCAATATACATAACGTGTCAAATTATCTAAAAAATCATCCACCAACCTGAAAGCCTTTTTGAAATTTGGGGTTCTTCTGGAGCTTTTCGAGAGTTTCCACCTTGCCCCTTGCCCTTGAAGGCGCTGGTACAGTCCTCACCACTGAATACATAGTAGTCGAGCAGGATGCTCCAGCATGGCAGCCCAAGAGAGGTGGCCAGCTTTGTGACATTGACCAGTGTCAAGGAAGATGACGTCAGTGTGATGCAGGAGGACGAAGAAGACGTCTCTGTCTGGGGTCCTTTCTACTGCCGACTTGAAGCCCAGCTCGACGGCACGATGCAGATAGAGCACAACCTGGCTGTCTGTCTCCTCCTGGTCTGACTGGAGGTCATGGATCTCTGTGATCTCAACCTGAAATGGAACAAAACACCCCAATACATGGTAGCTTATATTATATAACACAAGACCTCATTGAAGTCTCCTAGGTATGGATCAATCAACTTACTTCTCCATCTGATGATATTAGCCGATGAGCTCCACAATGAGAGCAGCTGTCTTGCACTTTGCCAGCCGGGATGTCGTCTCCTTACTCCCCCAGACCTTGAACATCAACCAGCAGCGCTGCCGCTTGTTCTCCTCATTGCCGAGAAAGATCTTAAAGTCCTGGGGTTTCCTGGTGGCCGTACCCTGCACTATGAACATCTTCACCTCAGCCTCTCCTGTTGCCTTGATGTGGAGCCAGGCTGGTAAGAGTCAATGGAGAAGATGAAGTGCTTTTTGGCCACCATCTGGTCCAGGTCCTACAGGCAGATTGCTCCAAATGTACGAGGCAGGTTTCCCATCTTAGATGAAGATGCCATCCTTAGGTAGGTCACTGTCTCTGCTCTCTCCGGGCAATGAGGAGAACAAGTGGCTATTGCAGGGAAATATTGCAAAACAATGACTTTTACTTTCATGTAGCCAGTATTATCAGATTACTATCTGTCAGTTAGAGTGATTGCCATCCATTTAATAACCTTACAACTGAATAAACCAATTTCATTTGGCTATTGCTGGAAAATATTACGAAACAAAATATGAATACGTTATACTGTTATGAGCCTAAAATGTGTTCTTTGCTTGTTTTTCACCAATAAAGAGTGGTTGTACCATGTCAACGACCTTTCCATTTCATTACTGGTGTCAAAATGATATGAAGAAGTGGGTTCATTTGTCTTTGTATGTTATCTGTTTCACTTCGCCACTGGCATAGACATTAATTCAAGATGGCCACCAAACAAACCCCATGAGCCATTAGTTGATCTTGGCATGTTTTCTGAGCCCACACAAAACTGACTGGGTTGTCTTATTTCACAGTTAGTGGGTTGGTGGGCACTCCAGATACCTAAATGGATGTACACAAGCACTGAAAACGTGAGTTTTTCATGTGTCCCCTTTAATGGTACGCGGTCTACCCAGTGAGCTACAGGGGGCCCTCTCATTATCCACATCATTTGCGTTAGTTTAAAGGTACTGTTTGTAACTTCTTACACTCTTATAAATCATTGCGGGTCAGTATCCCATGCGCACTCACGTGTGGCTACGCTGCTCCAACACAAACTACATGGAAGCACCAAAACCACACAATTATATCTAGTGAAGCCCGTCTTGCAAAACAGTGTCAACTCTTCCTGCTTCAGATATAGAGTGATATTGTGGTTTTAGCTGACGTGTGTCGCCTCACTGTTTTGATCAATGCTCGTTCATGTCTATGTAGAGCGAGCACAAGCGCGAGCAACAGGACGCTGACTTTCATTGACTTAACAGCCACAGGTGTCGCTGTTGACAAGTAATTTCTGATTCTTACAAAGAGTCCCTTTAAAGTTTTTACTGTCACTCTTTTAAATAAGTCATCTCATTGCACCCTCTTCTTCTGCCAAATGTGTCCAACTATCACATAACTCTAGTGGATGGAAATGATTTTCTTTTACAGATTTTCTGGAAATTCAGTTGAAATATGCACTAAATGTTGATGGGAACTAATGTGACATGGTGATATTTCAGTTTATTATAGTCATAATATTTGTTCTGTTTTTTTTTTAAATAAACTGGATTTTGTACACTGGGTATATGACTTTAGAAGCTATTACAATGTGCTGCAACATCTCTTCTTGGCAACTCTAAGAGGCCACAAGGTCACCACACGCTGGCACTTTGGCAAATCTTTTCAGCACAGGCAGCAGTCCAGCAGAGGCATGAGTAGGGCACTTTTTTTTTGCATTCCCAAAATGAAACTCCTTTTTTTTTTACAGGCTAACTCATAAACAAAAGCCTGCTCATAACTCATAAGCATAAATGGCTGTTACTTACTCAAAGCTTACATTTATGACTGCGCATTTGATTTCCTCAGAGCAGATTTTCCCTCTGCTTTGAAGTGGGGAACAATATAATTTTTTGTGCATTCTTAATACCATCACTTCTAGTTTGGTGACTTCACATAAAAGGCGTTTGTGTAAACAGCGCTGTGCAGTAGGAGGCCCTTTTTTACGGTGGAATAAAACAGCTTTGGCCTTCATGTTTTTTTACAGCTGAGGAGGCTGATCCTGAACCCCTGTGTTTCAAAGCTTCTTGAGCCCTGCACAATCCTCCACCCTGCAGAACCCCCACCCCCGCTCCTCTGCAGAGCTGCTTACACTGGGCCCTCATTCCCTCCTATCTCCTTTTAAACGCCAATAAAATGTTTTACATTTCCTCAGCAGGCAGTTAAAATTGGGCTGACTACTGTGCGTTCCCCCTGTACTCTGCAGAATCTCTCCATGTCGAGTTTCTGTTTTGTTGTTGTTGTTCCCTGCTGTTACCGTTGCTTTAACTCCAGCTAACCTTGAGGAGATAACACAAGAGAAAAAAGAGCTTTGGGTGCCTTATTTGTTTTCACCTTTTGGCTCAAGACGGATTCATTTTGACACACGAGAAGGACGCCAGGCCTTATATATTTCACAGCTTAGTGGCCATTTGTAAAAGCTGTTGCTAGCACACTTCCCGACTGCCTGGAAGGGCGCTGATCTCATCCTTCCTCTCTCCCAGCCTTGATTCCTTTCGTTGTTCTTTTTATTCCCCCTTTGTCATGCCCATCGCCCCCATCTGCTCGCTCCTCTTCACACTCTTTCCTTCTTGCTTTCCACTCTCGCTTGTTTCTTTGTTGTCCCATCTGCCTGGCTCACTTTCTTCAGTGCCTTCCTCCCTTCTTTCCTTCCTTCTTTTCCTAAATTTTTTGTTTCCTCCATTGCCTTCATCCTATCTCCCCTTCCCAGACGTTCTTCTCCCTCTCCCTCTCTGCCTGCCTCTTCCTACACTTTCCTTGGCTCCATGCCCTTCCTTTGTTCCTTCCTTCCTAATTCAATTCCCTTCCCTGGTTCAGTCTCTTTTCCTTCCTTCCCTGTCTTCCTACCTCCCTCGATTCTGGCCTCCACACCCACGTGACCGAAATCATGCGTAAACTCTCATGACAGTACACTCTGCCAGCTCTTCCATGCGGACAACCCAGGAGCAAGGAACTGTTGTTGCACAGAGCCCCTCAGGCAGGTCTTCTTATCTCCTAACCGCAGTTAACTCTGAACAATTTATAGCCCACTTCCACTGCCGGAACTTTTCCATGAACCCCCAAAACTTTTTTTTTTTTAGGATTTCAGGAATCTCAGCTGCACTTTGACCAAAGGAGCCAGGGTCTAGAACTAGTTCCTCAGTTCCTAACCCCTGTTCTAGAGGTAGTATGTTCCACTAGCCCAGGAACTATATGGGTGGAGTCTGCTAAATGTTTCAATGTGGTTCCACACTAAAGCAGGAATAAATAACTGTACAACAATTGCAGGTTCTGGCGCTTCAGTGTTCATTTTAACCGTCTACATAAAGTAAACTATAAAGAACACAATAACGTTGCATTGTTGTTTCGTCGCCGGTGAAAATTACGCCTGAAATGACGGCTTTGTTTTTTAATTTGTTATCTGACAAATTTTCATAAAGCTAGGGTTGGTAATCTTGAGAAACTATCAAGAGTAAGCTAGAGTTTAAAAAATATCCAACCGAAAAACCCAGCCCAATGTTGCCAACTCTTTTCCAATGAAAGTAGCAGCGCTGGCTCCAAAAGTCACTAAATCTAGAGAGAAAGTCACCAAGTCATTAAGGCTGACAGTCCGTCCCTTCAGGCCTTCCTCCAAAGCCACTCCCCCAACATTAACATCATGAACATAAAGAACCAACATGGTTATTACCTCTGCCAACGCCAAAGGCCTAGGAAGGAGGTTATGTTTTCACTGGCGTTGGTTTGTTTGTTTGTTTGTTGATTTATTTGTTTGTCTGTTAGCAGGATTACTCCAAAAGTCCAGGATGGATTTACATGAAATCTTTTGGAGGGGTGGGCTGTGGCAAAATGAACAATGCATTCGATTTTGGTGGCGATCCGTATCATGATATGGATTCAGGCATTTTTTTAAGGATTCCGATCAGCCAGATCATTCAGACCTCTGGGTATAACACATGCGCAGTGTGACTGATGACGCGTTGATGACGCATGACACCGGAGAGAGAGACAGAGAGAGAGTGGGGAGTATTGGGGTGGGGGGGGGGGCTGTAGATTCAGCATTTTTTCACATTAAACTCTGTGAAATTACAGTTGAGTTTTACCAAAGAGTAACGACGACGGTTTAGGTGAGTTTTATTTTGTTTCTGTCCAGTTTGAATGAAGTGTTTTACGATGTTTTTGAATAAGATTACCAACCCTAGCTTTAATATCCGTGCTTCTTCAGTTGTTTAGGAATGTAAACTGAAATGCACAAATGGAACTTTTTGTTATTTGGTTTAGCTCCATGGCTATCCTGAGTTCCTGTAACTATTTGTTCAAAGAACAGCTTCAGGATCATCTCCATATCCCGTCACACTCTGTGCACCTAAAAGCCAGTGTTTGTGTTTTGCAGCATGCTTGACGATGAATGGAATGTGAATTTTAAGCCCTTCAAAAGAGAAAAAAAACAAGCAGAGAAGATATATCAGTTGTTAAGTTCACTTCCTCCAGTTCAATATTACACCATCATCAGTTAAAATGTTCTATATTGTCCTTTTTATGAGGCAGTTGTCCCTGGTTAACGAATCATTGCCATATTTTATGACAACACATTGAACAACTTATTTCTATTTTTATTTACAAGTTTATTTGATAGGGAGCACGTATAATAAACATAAACTCTAATACTTTAAACCTGGTGCAATTGCATGTTAAACCCTGTTATTATTAAGAGAACAATTAGTAAGAGTCTTAAGGGTATTACTTAAGTGTGGACAATAGTTTCCTCAATGTTCTAGCACAGTGTGATCCAGCGCTGCTCCGAGGTGTGGGTGTTAACCCCGGCACACTGTGAGGCATTTCTAACATGAATGCAGCCTGCCATTAGCCTAGCAGTGAAGATAATACAACTTCCTCTTTCCACATGTTAGAACCTGACAGCCAATTGGAGCCATAAAAGTCCAGAAGGTTCGTATAGCCAGCAGTTCACACCAGGCAGGCTGTTGTTAATGTTAATGAGGTGTGATGGCAGGCTGCTTGGTTGTCAAGGTCAAGGCTAGGACTGCTAACAACACAGAGAAGAAGCAAAGTGGCTGAGAACCCTCAATGATGTTATTACAAAACAAGAAGGGAGGACTGTGTGTTAAGATAAGGGTGTTCTCACAAATCACTGAAATGTTAACTGTTTTAATAACAGGCCAGAGCAGCCTTAATAAAAAAAAAGACATCAGTGATTAAAGAATCTAAATTAAAGTTACTACAAGGAACTTTTGACTGGTTATGTAACACTGATGCAATACAGTAAGGGAGGCACCGGAGAACCAGAACCAGGACTGTGAGCAAATGAGCAAAGAGTGAAGGGCTGCCACCGACAATTACATTTACATTAATCTATAAAATATTCGAAAAAAAAAGTGAAAAATACCATTTTAAATTTCTCCAAGCTCAAAATGATTTTTGCTGGTTGTCTTACGAACAATCAGAAAACCTGAAGACATTAGATCTACTCTCATATATGACAAAGAAAAGCAACAAATATTCACATTTGAGAAGCTGAACCCAGAGAAAATTTGGTATTTTTGCTTGAAATATTACAGAAATTATTGTTTATCAAAATAGTTGCACAGTAATTTTATGACGCTCGACTATTTGAGTAGTCGACTAATCATGCTTGTCTTTTGTTTTTAATAAAATTTCAAGAAAAGAAGTATAGTATAGTATAGTATGTCGAAAAATGTTATGAAAAAAAGTCATAGTCGTAAAATTTCTTAAAAAAAATTAAGTGAATTTGACTGGCTGCTAATATCCAATGACCAACCGACTCACTCACAATATGAAGAGGAGTTGTGCTGTGAACCATATAGGGAATGCATTTCAACTGCTGTTTACACAAATTGATACACACACTACCTCTTCATGCCAGGGCACTCGCATGCACACTTTCGGAGACACACCCATACCCGTACTATCTACAGTATATATCCACCATGTAGAGATGAATGGTGTGCGAGTCCCACAGCAGACAGATTATATGTATATAAATACTCACACGGCCATCACAGTCCAGGTTCTGTACATGTTTCTGACTTTAGAAAACTACAAGGACCTATAGCAGCGGGGCAGAGTCTTATCTTGAGTCATGATGAACCCGCAGCAGATCCTGACATGGCCAGGTCACATATTTAACCTTTGACCCTAGCTCAACCGCTGAGAGCTCTGCCAGGAGAAGCCACCGTGTGGCTCCAGAACGGAGGAGAGAAAGAGAGAGAGAGAGACACACACACAGGCTGAGAGAGGGAGAGAAAGTTGTGTGTTTATGTCAGACTCAGTCCAGTGTAAACAGCTTGGATGCTGTCTGTCACCACAGCCCAGTAACGCGGTTGTCCTGTTTTCGCTGTCCCATTCCCAGCTGTTATGAAAGAGCTTTTAGGGGCTGGGGTTATGGAAGCATACCATATATCGAAGCTGCACCCAACAGTTTTATAGTGCTCCGAGGAGAGTGAGGTAGTTTGCTGCATTACCTCTGTTTGTAAAAAAGGAACAAACTGTGCACGTCTGTGCTGGGGTTTGCCAAAGGTCAGAGAAATCTCCAGACCGATGCTCTCATTTCTAACATTTGATGCCCTTGAGCAAGGCACTAATGCCTGGTTCTTCAACTGCTGGCCACTGAGTAACAGCTCTCTAGCAGCTGTGTTGATTCTTAAGACTATACACTTTATATGTCTAAAGCATAATGTGTAACGCAGTTTACAAATATATGCATTTTCAGAATGTCATATGAGTTAAAGACAAACAATGCAATTTGGTATATTTCAACAAAACGCCAGTGGATTAGGTGAATCTATGAGACGGCCAACAAACTACCAAATGATGGAGGTAAATATAAACATTACAACCTTCTCTGTGTGAATTACAAATAACATGAATGGTGAACAATGCAGACATAAAAACAAATCTATCAACTGAAGCCTACTTTTAATAACTTAATAATTTAATAACTTTTTGATGCAATCTTTTTTGTTTAACCTTGTAAACATTCACGTTTCAAATTCAGATCCCCAGTTTTTCAAGGTGTGTCATCTCCGAGCCCAAAATGAAGTGAAGCCAAGTGATGTAACTTGAGTCAGTGTCTGGTTGAAGAATGAAAAAGAGAATACCTCTGCTGCTGCTGCTGCATCCACACTCTATTACAACTTTATTTAAAAAGTTATCGTCGTCACTCCCTGCTGAGCCGAGCTTGGTGTTTCCTTGTGGGGAGTGACGAGGTCAGAAATTAAACACCTAATACTTATCCATTAGGATTATGATGACATCATCAGGATTACTCTCCCTTGTACAGGAAGTACAATGACATCCTAGCCAGATTACCTGTGTACATATCCACTAAATTTGTACTTTAATACCTATAATCTCAGGTCCAATAATTGTCTGGGCTTTAAGGTACCACCTGTGCGCACTGAGTCTGGGAAAAAGAGTCTATATTTTATTATGGCCCTTAATGCTGGAATGATCTTCAGGCTACGCTCAACCTAGAGTCCCTCATCTCGTTAGCCAGTTTTAAACTAAAGTTATCAAGTTATTAAAGTTCTAAGTTTTAATCACAAACTGCTGTTGCAATAATGCTTAGCAATTGTATCATGTCTTGTTGCCTTTTGTCTATATGTATCATACACTTTCTGTCTAATTTCGTTTTTGTTTTATTGTATGCATGAAATCAAGGAGCCTTTGACACTTTGCTGCCTTCTTGGCCTCTCCTCTATTCCAAGTTAAATAAAGGTTAAATTACATAAATGCAGATCTCTTTCAGAGCCACAGAATGCATTACACAACTGTTTTCACAGGCTAAACACGACTCCCTGTGATGTGTAATCTGAGCTTTAGTGTATGTGTAAAATCAGTGGAGACCTTACAAATAACTTTTACATTAAGCTCATAGCTCACTGCTTATTACATTTTTTTCTTCGTCTTGGACTCTTGACCCCTGAAATGGACTGGAACTCAACCGAGGTGCTCTTGACTGAACCGGACGTTTTATGGTTTCTGCTTTATTGTTGCGAACACAGTCTGTTTCTTACATCATGATTCTGAAAGCCTCGGCTGTATTTACATGCGCATTATAATCCAAATATAGTCAATAACCAGCGCAAGGCTCTACTTCAATAAAAATGTTTATTACAGGGCTGTGTTGAATACTCAATTGTGATTGGTCAATCATGGCGTTCTGTGGTCTGTAATTTCTGTATAACAGACCGTTGCTATGTGTAACAGACCGTTGCTATGGGCGCAGCTCTGATGTCATTTCTGGCGGACCGTTTTTGTGTCAAAATATTGATTTCTTCAGTAAGTAGCCGTGTAATAAGCGGCAAAATGTACAGCTAGCGGGTCATTGTTGTGAAAGAATCCCCTTCAGGGCGATGAAAGACCAGCAACAGAGGGGGTGCGGCATCACCCTGTTGGGGATTCTTTCACTACAATGACCGGCTCGCTGTACATTATCCCTTATTTACATGGGTTTCAAATGTTGTAATGGGACTTCCATTAATATTCAAGTTTCCATGCTGCACAGCGTAGTCCACATTACAGTGATGCCAGAGGTGCTTCCATGGCTTTGCAGGAAGTGTGTTGGCTATAAATGACTAAACAACATAAGGGACAGAATAAAGAGCTACCAGTGCATGTCTTGCATCAAGCATCAAGATGGCCATGTGTGTTGTAAAATGCATCGGAAACCTTAATGGATACATGGTCTCCATCCAATACCTGCCTTTATAGCACTATTGTTTACCCAAATGGTTCGTGAGCATTGCCCAGATTGTCATTGGTTGTGTTTTTCCCTCCTATCTGTATATCCACTGACATTCAACGCAGAGAAAGGTCACTGCAGATATGTCATTCATCTGAACTTGGATTATGTATGTTGAAAAACAAAAAAAAAGTTCTGCATCTCTCTTCATCATCTCAAATCTCACTCTGGTCACGTTGCCAAAGAATGTTCACTGGTTTACATGATCCGTCACTTCTAAGTGCTGAAACTTGTAAACCGAAACATTCTTTGGCAACGCGGTCAGCTTCAGAGGTAATATTATGAGAAGAGATATGTTCTGGTGGGTCTATCAAGAGACACGTGTTCCATGAGATAAAACAAAGTAGTGCAGAGGTATACAGTGATTCCTAAGCTATGCATACCTTTCAACCACTGAATACCAGAAACAGGCTGTGTTTGCAACTGGTTTTATGATGCCCTCCTTGACAAATAACATCCCTTTGGTATGCTTTATGTGTTTTTGCCTTTCATTTCCAGTGTTATGTACTTTCTATAGAGGGTATAAATATTTATCAGACTGTTACGCAGGCTTCGGTGAAACGTGAGACCCATGCTATAAAATATGTGGATTAGCATTACCAAAGCAAAGACCAAAGTTGACTTTATGCAGTTGCTTTTGTTTTTCTTTTGTTTCTTACAGTGATTATGTAGCCTTATCAATGCCTTTACTGTATGCAGCCAATAAATTGAAACACTGATTCAGGTTGCAATCAAAAAGAAACGCAGTATAAGGAGGTAATGCTTCACCGTATACAAATTACGTTATCACACTTACTTTCTTCAAATGTACCAATACAAATCTAAATCCAAACCGGTTCACTTTACTCAAACATCATGAAGATATGACAATGAGCTGTAAAATGTGTGAGGCATGATACCCAGGAAATGTCCTCAATCTGTCTTTAGTTATCAAAAATTTCCATTTACATAACAATATCATGGCTGCACAGTGGTGCAGTGGTTAGCACTGCCACCTCACAAGAGGGTCGCAGGTTTGGGGCCCTTCTTTGTGGAGTTTACATGTTATCTCCGAGATAGCATTAGCATGGATTCTCTCCGGGTTCTCCGGTTTCCTCCCACAGTCCAAAGACATGCAGGTTAGGTTAATAGTTGACTCTAAATGGTAGGTATGAACGTGAGTGTTAATGGTTGTCTGTCTCTATGTGTCAGCCCTGTGATAGTCTGGTGACCTGTCCAGGGTGTACCCCGCCTTCACCCAATGTCAGCTGGGATCGGCTCTCCAGCCAGGCCAAGCTGAATGTCAACACAGTTCTTCCCGACTGCACATTCCAGCTTAAAGTCCAGGCAACAGTCAAAGGAGCCCGGCAATTACAGTGCAGCTGCCTGCGTCACTTTTTTGTTTACTTTCTAAATGTTCAGAAGCCTCTGAACCTTTTGAAGTCATTTCCTTGTGTTATGGAGCTCCTCTTTCTCTCTGAGGATAAGACACTAGCTGTAAGTAATGTGTACAGTTCCAGCTGTGTGCCATATTACCAACTTACAACTGGCTTACTTGTTGCATGCTGGGTGTACACCAATTTTTGGGTTGTGGTATTTTATACCACATTTCATCTCAAAATTAGACTTTTTTTCAAATGTTCAGATTGACTATAATTGATTTTCACCCAGATTGTATGTCCAAAACATCTGAAAGTGGTTGTTTCCTCAAGCAAGAGGTCACTGTTCACCAGTTTACAGAAAATTGGAGCCTCAAAATGGAGAGAAAATACAATTGATGTTAAAACTTGCAGTAGGCTGTATATTTTTGGCATCTTTCCATAATAAAAAATGCCATAATAACCTTTCAGCATATTGTAATTCAAGTGTTCTGAGAGAAAACTAGACTTCTGCTCCTCCTCATGGCTCTGTTTTCAGAATTAAAAAAATCTAGCCCGCGACGGGAGACTTTGGCCAATCACAGGTCATTTCAGAGAGAGATCATTCGTATTGGCTGTGCTGAGGCTGGTGGGTGGTGCCTGGTATTTCCTCAACAGATCTCAACATGTCTGCCGGGTCACAAGCTTTCTCATTTTACAGCTAAACAGTACACTACAAGATGTTTCTGAAGACATTTGAGGAGAGAAATAGGCATTACAGTAACAGAATATTGATTCATATTTGATCACTGCCTAGTTTGACCGTTTGGTCGGAGTTCACGAGTGATTGACAGCTGGCTCTCATAGACAGCAGCTGGACAGCAGACTCCAGATCAGCTCTGATTGGTTGTTTTCCTCCTTCTTACAACAGATCTGGACCCACAAATAAAAGAAACTACAACACTCCTCAACCTTTTTCCTACAGGTGAGCAGCACAGTAACTGAAAAAGAAAAGGAACCTTTCAAGTGGATCTGTTATACTGAAACAAACACGCTCTCTGTGGCGCGACTGAAACTGCCTGTGTCATGAAGGCTTTGTTGAGTTTAGGGCCTGTTGGGAAGCCCCGGGCCCCTGACCGATTCAAGCAAGCTGCTCTCAGCGAGTGAAACCAGAGAAATGGCAATGCTCACGGGAGCAGGGATAGTGACTCAAAGACACCCATTCACCAGCCAAACACTCTTCCCAGGGGTGTAAGCCCTACAAGCATAACTATACAAGGATCATACACTCTCTGTTGTTACCTAAATGGAGTTATTAATCTAGATTTTGTCATTCATCATTATAGCATGCTCAGGAAATTGTTGACACAAACTGTGACCTTATCGACTTTTGAGAGGTTGATGTTTGTTTTTACTGATCAACTATCATTAACCTCTCACCTGTAAATATATTCATCACTTTGTGCTGGAGTCATTAAATATCTTGTGACAATTAGCCTACATGAATGTGTGAAATTGCAGCAAAATAATGTTCCTCATTAAAAATAGTACTTTGAAGAGAGATTATGGGTATTTGTCATTAAGTCACACCAGAGGTCACTTCAGGACACGTTAGACAGCAAAGAGAAAGAGACAATGTGCTTGCAAAGAGTCTAATCTTTCGGGTATATAACAGTATTACATGATCAATGAGTATATCAATTAACATCTTTCAATTGACGTATGTATTGCGCATTTATATAGCACAATACTACAAGGTTGTAGTAAGAAAAATATTTTCAGTATAGTTTTCCACTAGGGAAAAAAAGACGCTATGATTAGCAGTCATGGGAAAATATTACAAGTTTAGTCAGTAGCAATCTATAACAAAATTATATGCTTATTCTACATAAAAAACATTCAATTCAATGAATAATTTCTTATTTTCTTTGGTATTTTTGTCATTTACAGATATGCAATGATGATTGCTGGGTAATATGTATGTTGATGTTGTCCAATGTCAAGTCTCCATTGGATCAAGATATACGGGAACTAGTTTAGGTGCAAAATGATTGACAAACTGAGCACATCTGCAAGTCAAGCAAACAGCCGTGCCTTTCAAACATAACAGGCAGTAAACGGGCCTGTCATAATAGCGTGCACTGGGGCCCGTCGTAACTACCTTATGCCTGATGCTTGCATTAAAGTTATAATCCTTAAAGGTATCCTGTATTTTTCTTAAAAATCTTCAATGTGTCCAACCAAACATCTCACCATAGAGCGCTCCAGGGATGGCATATTTTTGTAGGCCAACCAGGACGTTAACATCGCCCTGGTTCCCTCGATAAAAAGCCAATGGGATTTTTCTATTTATCCCACTTGCCCACCAAAAGGGGTGAAAACTAAACAAAAAAGGTGGGGATGCTTTTATTTTGTAGCCAGCAAGGTAACGAAAACAAGCATACCTGATAACACGGTGCAGGAAGAAGAGAAATTATTGTTTTTGTCAGTTAAAGTGCAACTCTCCACTATTTTTTCATCTCTCTTGTTTACCATGCAGGTAAATCTGAATGAATTATACTTTGGTGCTCATGGTTTCTGTAAAATTAACTCAACTATTGAATTGTGGAGAATCTAGCCGATCTAACAATGTGTAACGTGTCCATACTGACAGAAATTACCTAGCGTCTGAGACGCTAGGTAATGTCAGAACGTGTAGCCACACCCAGCGAATAGAAGGGACTTGGTCTCTAATTGGGACTCAACTTGTAATTGTTTTACGGTAACCTTGCGCTAAAAAACAGGCTTCCGCTCAAAGAAATTGCTTCACAGTGCCAATAGTATACGATAAAATCCATCAGTCCTAGTTTATTTAGCGACACCTGTGTTTACTGGAGGTAATGGCAAGTTTGTTTTAACATATACGTCCCACAGTTCTTCATTCAATATGCTGAAATACTTCAAGTGCTGATGATAATGTGTATGAGCCATTAGGGCAGCCCTGAGTGCAACCGAATTAACCCTGGGCTGTGAGGATTCAATACGTTCATGCATTGTTCCTGTGCTTGGTATACGCAACACCAATCCTGTGCAGAAAAGGTGGACTACAACATCCAGTCACAGACAGAATGAAACATGGGGTTTAATGTAAACTCTTAAGGATTCTGTAAAATTCCTATTAATTCAATCCTATTTCTTGCCTCTGTGCGTCCTTCCGGATAATAACTGAACTGTTGTTGAGGTCATTGCAAATCACATAAAAGCCTTAATCTAACTATTACAATAATCTGGATTTTCACAGTAAATGAGTTGTTTGTGAATGTTCCGTGTGAATATTGCTTTCAAGTATTATAATGTGACTCATGTTTGACTGAAATACCCCCCCCATCCCGCCTGCTGCCTGTCCCCTGCAGCCCTCCCAAGACAACGTCACACACTAATCAATATGAATATTAAGACACCATAATCTCTTTGTGTGTGCTTTCTCTGGGAAAAAAAGTCTGATGCCCAACTCTCAGTGCCCGATACCTCACACAGTCAGTATGAGTCATTTAGCACACATTTAGCACATTAAACAATTAGACGGCCCCCTTCTGTGACCCCACATGTTCAACAACAGGACTACACATAAGGGAGTGACAATGTGCTGAACATAAAGTGAACATGAATAGATTACCAGGATTGCACATGCCAAAGACGCGCATACAACGCACAACGTGTGTACATCAAATGCCAAATGTGTCGATAGAGTGGGTAAAGTGGGAACAAGCAGCGATGGTGGTGGTGGGGGGATTGTTTTCGGTGGGGGCAAAGCAGCAGAGAGGGTTTAGCAGCAGCTGCCCAGAGAGTGACGATTGTATGAGAGGGAGGGGGAGAAATAAAGAGCGAGGGAAGGAGGAATGGAGGGAGGGCGAATGGAGAGAGGGAAAACCAAAGGGGGAACAGGAGGTAGGAAGGAGACTTAGTTGTCAATCGAGAAGAGTGGATGTAGGAGGAGGAGGAGGAGGAGGAGCAGGAGGAGGTCAATTAGCTTTACGCATATTAAGTATTTTCGTGAAAACAAATCCACTGGGATGAAAAAAAACAGATTAGAGCAATGTATCTTTCCTTTGCTGGGTGTGCCAGTGTTGTATTCTTTTCCTGTTTTGAGGGAAAATTACTAATTAATATGCCTCTTTTTTCTGCAGTGTGGACGGGTCCCGAGCTCCCGGTCCCACCAGCTGCCAGGAGTGTCACAGGGTTAGTGGGGCCTTGAGCCACACAGATAATCAGCTTTATTAGTGCTGCCGCTAAAACCGATTTAAGAGCAGACTAGAGGGATCAGACGGGCCAGCTGTCCACACCAGCGCCTCGGCAGGCACCCCGGCCCCGGCCCACACAAAACACCAAAACAACAACGAGCCAACTGTGTGCGCTGCCAATTCAACTGTGTGAGCAGGCTTATTACCATATATCAAACACCAGCTCAGAGGATGTCGATCAAATAGCGCAATTACAAAATCTGTTTTCAGTGATACAATTCAGATGATTCATTTAAAGATTATGAAAATATTAATCTAGTGGATTTTTTCATAACATTTCATAATTAGATTTTTGCAAACTCCATGTTGGCATTGCACTGACCTATGATTTCTTTTTTTGTTTCCTGCCTTGAGTCCAAATCACACCACTCCCAGTTCTCTCCACAAGCCAACTAACTCATCAGCGCAGTCAAAACATCCTCGCCTCATTAACAAGTCCCTGACCCTGACAGTGACCCACCACCGGCCTCATGACCTCATGGAGTTTCCTCTCCACGTACAGTCCATCTCCTAACCTGCTTCCAACTGCTAATTACAGAGCGGCGAAAAAAGGAGGCTAACTCCATATTAGACAGCGCAAATGTGCAACACTGCAGCTCCGCGCGCAACCTCAACCTTACATCACGTTTCTGTCTGGGTTGAGACCGAGACAGTGGAAAGGACCGGCAGAGATAATCTGGTCAGGTCACAATCTCCGTCACAGTTGCATCCTTTACAGAGGGCCAGGTTCTTGTCCACTCAGACAGAGGTTTCAAGGCCAGATTAGCCAGGAAAGGGCAAGTGAAAAACAGGACACACACTCCAATATCAGGGCACCAGGACAGTTGAAATACTGCCTGAATACGTCATAATCGCAAACAAATTACTCCCTTTACCTTCTTCGATATACATTGAGGGGGAAAACGTTTTTTCACCACGCTCTCACATGTGGATGTAAAAAGGTTGCCCCATCTCCAGAAACATGCAACCCCTAGAGATCAGGGTCAAACTTGTGCACATGAGGATTGTTCAGTGAAAAGGGGGGACACGTGTTTAACTAATGACTGGTTGATATGTCGGCTACATTGTATACATTATACACTGGTCATGGTCAAAATCTGCTGCTGCTAGAAAAAGAGCCCAACCTGAAAATGAAGCAATTTTCCACTTGTTGTATTGCTCTGAAAACACTTTCCGTGCAACAAACAGAAGCACAAAGCTCATTATTATGCAGAATGACATCATCGGACCTCCACAATTTTTTTCCTACTGGTTAAGGCATGACCCGCCATCCTGCCTCTTGTTACTCGTTGCCTTTTTTGGTCGGGTTGGTTAGGTTTAGGCATGAGGAATGAGATTAGTTAGGTTTAGGGTCAGAATATCAGGGTAAGCCAACCAGAGGTCGCCATGGTAGGAAAAAAAACATCATAACCAAGAAGGTTTGATGATGTCGTTTTGCAAAATAAATTGTGCTTCTGTTCGGGATAACAGGCAGTCGGGACATTTTTTGGACTATTGGAGTTTTGGAAATAAATCCACAACTGGCGCTAGATAGTTAGCTAAGTAGGTAGATGACATTTCTATTTTTAATCCTAATAATCTCTGATTGGACAAATATTTCTCTAACCTGTGGGCACAACACAAGACACTCTTTTCAATTTACCCAATTCCTAATTTCCTTATGCCTCATTGAGAGACTCTGTAATTAAATGTGAAAGTTGAGATAGAACATTATTGGAGCTGTCAAAGTTAACGCAAATTCATTTTAACACCACTAATTTCTTTAACACATTAACACAACTTGCGTTTTTTAGGTTGCAGCTGCCTAGTTTTAAAGCTAGAGGGAAGATACTGGTATCATATGAAACAAACTAGAAAACATAAGGAATCCATTGGTACCAACCATGTCATACTAGCTTGTCAGGAAGGAGGCTAAATAACGCTCCAAACTAACACTACATTTTGGCAAGGAAAAACTGTCATGGCCATTTTCAAAAGGGTCTTTTGACCTCTGATTTCAAGATATGTGAATGAAGATTTGTTCTTTGGGTACCCATGAGTCTCCCCTTTACAGACATGCCCACTTTATGATAATCACATGCAGTTTGGGGCAAGTCATAGTCAAGTCAGCACACTGACACACTGACAGCTGTTGTTGCCTATTATGCTTGAGTTTGCCATGTTATGATTTTTAGAATATTTGTTATGCTAAATGCAGTACCTGTGAGGGTTTCTGGACAATATCTGTCATTGTTTTGTGTTGTTAATTGATTTCCAATAATAAATATATACATACATTTGCATAAAGCAGCATATTTGTCCACTCCCATGTTGATAAGAGTATTAAATACTTGACAAATATCCCTTTAAGGTACATTATGAACAGATGAAAAATGTGATTAATTTGTGATTAACTATGGACAATCATGCGATTAATTGCAATAAATATTTTAATCCATTGACAGCCCTAATTATTATATTCCTCTCAAGTAAATGCAGCACGACTACATGAGCCACTATACATCATAGGCCTACATGAAAAAAATGTTCTGACTCATCATTAGTCAGAGCCTCCTTAAAACTGCTAAATTTGAAATTCAGAGCATATCTATTGCCTCCACACAGCTCTCAACATGGCGACGCTGCCTCCGCAACTACAATATCAGCTGTAATCGCCGTATGAGAGCAGTGCAGTGCGGCGACTGTGAGCTAGCCAATGGGGCCCGATCACATGCGCTATAAGCACGCATGGCTGGCCCAGCCATGTCAACGAAGCACAGAGAAGCTCGGATTACAACCAAGACCTTCTTCTCTGCTCAGGTAGACATTACTCTATATCTTTACATAGCAAATAGTTGTTTGCTGCTATATCAATGCTCTGATATCGTATAGAGTTTCTGCTGCTACTTATTTGGTTTGTATAACTCATCAAATTACAATGTTTATTGTTCCATTTCAGTCTCTCTGTGTGGGTCATGGGTCCTTTGTGTAAAAGGTGTTTGAAAAAGTAGAAAAAGTACGATGGGTGATTGATGGACACCCATCAATCAAAAGTCTTTCACCTCTGAAAGAGGATGAAGAACATAGATACATTTCTTCTTTTGCTGAGAATGGAATGTATTCGTTTTCTGTTGGGATAAACATGAGACAATACTTTTGTGTATGAGGTCAAAGCCTTCGATATCAGCCCAATACTAAATATGTTCACACTTATTAGATTAATATACGATACATCAGGGAACCACTAGAATCCAAAACTTTAGTTATACATGACAAGCCCAAACTCCAGCAGCCCAAGCCCATTGCCCAAGAGGAAAGCAGGGGGTGCGGGGCGTGAATGATCTATGTGTGTGTTTGTGTGTGTGTGTGTGTTTATGCACACACATAGCAGCCTGTTTTTCAGACGTGTGCGTGTGTGTGTGTGTGTGTGATTATGTATGTACATGCCATGGTTTCATTCATATGTGTGTGCACATGCTGTCTTGTTCTCTTGCTTGCAATTGAGTATGTGTGTGTGTGTGTGTGTGTGTGTGTGTGTGTGTGTAGGGTCTGAACGACTGAACGATTCTTCAAAACCGAGTGCAGATCTTACTTAATCTGCAGTTAACGGCTGTTTAAACAACCTCCATAAATGTTTAACGGTGCTGCCCGTGCCCTATTGAATGGGAGGCATTTTACTTCATGCAAAAACAGGCCACCAGGGGCCTCGAGGGCCCCCCTGACTTGCATTTAATGTGTGTAAGAAGGCGGCCATTATCAGCCTTACAATGACACAATTCACTCTGGCCGTGTGTCTGCTATCCCATTTGGTTTGTATCAGGCCCCAGTCCTGCTGATGGCTATCTAATTGGAAGAGTTAATCAAGCGCTAATGTCTGAAGAATTGATGCGTTCAGGTTCTTTGGTTGAGACTGTGCACACAGTGCGTTTCCTCCGGTAATGCTTCATATGAAAGATTCAATGGAGCAGAGTCAGATGGGTGAGATTGTTATTATCTTTGGCAGGGGTCTTTATTTGGTTCAAGGTGAACTCAGATTGTATGACTGAGATTTTTTTATTTTCTTACTCAATCGTAACTCAGAGCTAGTCTTTTTTTACATTTAAATGTGCTAGAATCAAAATTTGATAAAAATGTTTTGAAGCATCATACTGTGACAAACCTTAAAGGACTAAAACAAATCTGACATTGTACGAAACCACATTTAGATATGTTTTGTTATTCTGGTTAGTCAGACTTAAAGTGGCAGTAGGCAGTATATTTTTGGCATCATTGGGCAAAAATTCCATAATAACCTTTCAGCATATTGTAATTCAAGTGTTCTGAGAGAAAACTAGACTTCTGCACCTCCTCATGACTCTGTTTTCAGGCTTTAGAAAATCTATCCCGTGACGGGAGACTTCGACACAGTCAAAGAACAGTCCCCTGAACTAGATCTAGAATTTTTAACTCATCCTTTGCAACTAAATTCAACAGCCTTTAATATCCCTCTATAGCCTCTCTGGCTCACCTCCTTCTGCAAGTGAGTTGTTGAATAACTTTAATAACACATGCTCCTCCATCTTAGATGAAATTGCTCCCATCAAGAACAAAAAATGTAGTCGCCTCTCAATGCCCTGGATAAATGAAAACATTCGGGCACTGAAGTGTAAATGCCACAAGGTGGAGCGGTTGTGGAAATCTACTAGACTCATAGTTGACCCGCAACAGTTCTTCAGTCTTTTAGCGCAGAGTATAGAAATTCTAGATCTGCATATTTTGCTACACTAATCGACAACAATCAGTCAGTGCTGTTCAACATTGTGAGCAGTGTCATTGATTCTTCCCCGGGCCAGATACTAGACGGCACCCCTGAAAAGTCTAATTTCTCCCCCAGATTCTCCAATTGCCATCGAGATGCCCTGCGCAGTTTCCCTCTGCTTATTTAATCAAATTTCTCCATCTACATTGACTAATATAGTTATGAAAATGAAAACTTCCTCCTGTCCTAATTTCTAAAGGACGTTTTTTTAACACAGTGGCACCCTCTATTCTGCATATTTTAAACAGCGCTATGTCGACAGGTTCTTTTCCTGATTATTGCTGTCAGCTGATGCTGATCATAACTCCATACTTGTTCTCCTGGATTTAAGCGCAGCATTTGGTGATTCCATGGCACTGCTCTGCAATGGTTTAGGTCATACCTAAAAGAGAGGCGTTTCTGCATTGGTATCGCGGATGCTAGGTCAGCTGAAAGAGGTGTTCAATGTGGAGTCCCCCAAGGATCGGTGCTGGGTCCAGTTCTCTTTTCCATCTACACGCTCCCACTTAGCCACCTTAAACACAGACATAATATCAGTATCCATTTTTACACAGATGATACTCAGATCTATTTAGGCTGTGACCCTGCAAACAACTTTCAGAACACTGTCAACCTGCTAAACTGCCTTCACGACATCCGCAAGTGGATGTCACAAAACATCCGGCAATTAAATGCTGATAAGACAGAATTATTGATCATAGGTGAAGATGCATAGGTTAAGTGCAATCTCCAAAATATCATCATCTCAGAAACATTTCAAGGATTAGACCATTTATTTCTCCCAAAAACCATTATCCATTAACCATTAGCCATGCCTTCATAACTAGAAGATTAGATTACTGTAATTCTTTGCTCTCTGACATCAGCGAAAAATCCCTCTCCCGCCTCCAGCTCATCCAAAACTCTGCAGCTTTTGACCTGTACGAGCAAACATGACCACATCACATTGATCCTGGCTTCCTTACAGTAGCTACCTGTTGCTTTTAGAATTGATTTTAAAATATTACTGATTACTCACAAAGCCCTGAGAGGCCTCGCCCCAAGTTATTTAACGGATCTATTATTGCTCTATGTCCCTTCCCGCACCCTGAAATCCTTATATGCGTCATTTCTTGTGGTTCTAAGGTCCAGATTAATACATAAAGGTGAGGGTACCTTTGCAGTCAGGCCACCTATAGTCTATAGAATGACCTGCCTGAGGAGATCAGGGCTGCAAACTCTGTCAAGTCTTTTTTTGAAACTCACTTTTTTAGAATTGTTTTTTCTCTGATTTTATTTATGTTTTATGACATTTTAGTTGTTTTGGGTGAACCTTTAGGTTGTATGTGTTTAGTTATTGGCTTGTAGTATCTTTTGTTATCCCTGATTTAATGTGTTTATTTTTTAAGCTATGAGTACCTTTTTTTCATCATCAGCAAAACTGAAATACTGCAAAACACTCACACACATATGTCAAACTCATACGCACACACAATTTTACTTATATGGATCACATTCATAGTTTGTAACCCCTGATCTTTGGAGAACTTTGAACATAGAAACAGTGAGAAAGTGGGCCTCTGCTCCCCCCACTGTTGAGCACACACACACACACACACACACACACACACAGTCAGTGGTGTGTGTAGAATGATGACCGGTGCATTTAACAGGGCAGGACTCCCTCCACTCAGCGCTCTAGGGGAGCACAGTGATTTACTGTTCCTGTTACAAACGCTGCTCCGTTCCTTAATGAGCCTCTGACATGCTGCATGTTTCTAGCGTGTTTTCCTTTGGCTCAGGAGCTACGGCTGCCTGATTGCTGCCCCCATTAAGAGGGCATTCCTACTGACACCAGCGCGCGCCTTCAGCCATACGCACTCAGGCATAACAAGCAATCAGCAAAGGCTAGGTAATAAGTCTGTATGGGGGGGTATGCAGCACCTGCTGTGCCACTGGTTGAAAACAAACACATTGTCCCAGAGCCAAGAGGTTTCTATGATGACTTAAAAAAATGTATATCCATCAGTAGAAAAAGTATTTTTCATGCAGTTCAGTGTTATTATCCAATAACAGCATCACATTCTATGTGTGTTCCAATCACACGAGAGACCAGAACCAGCTTACATCTCCTATAATGTGATTATTATCATTCCTGTGTGTTCCCTGGAGACTGTATGAGCACATACCCATGCACACATACACACTAAAGCCTGAGAATCAAAACATTGACTTATATTTAGTACTGTAGTAGTAACAACAAATAGAGGCAAATCCTTGGTCTGGCAAGTCGTATCAGGTAAGACTATAAGACAATCTACTCGGATCCTTTCACGTTCAACCTAATAGCGTGTGCTATTTTTGTCCATATTAAACAAACACTGGACATGCTGTTGGAAAATGAATCACACTCACCCCAGGTATGTGCTGGACATGTACATGCTGGTGCTCCAATAACTCTTTTAATCCATGGAAGTTGGAAAAAAACCCCATCCAAAATCATCCTTGTGAAATCTGGTGTCCCAGTCCCATACGCACACACACAGTCCAAAGACCTGCCACATAGGCAGTCTAGAAGCCAATCCAGCGCAAAGGCAGGTTGTGACTGACTGACAGCTGCCAAGCACAACAGCTGATATCTGCCAATATCTGCACGCCACCAGTTGCAGCTGGACCAATGGGATGTGGCGGCAACTGTCGGCTGGGTCGGCCCAGGCTCATTCAATAAAAACCAGGACTCCGCTTTGAGGACCACAGATCCCAGTGTGCCCCAGTTTCCCACTCCGGCGTAACCAAATCCCCTCTCGAGGTCTGTCTGGACCTGCCGTGCAGAGCCGCCAGTCCCAAGGATGCCGTCCAGACGCCATACGACGCTCGCACTCTCACTCTCTCACAAGGCGGGATTATTCTTTAACCACCTTGACCTCAGAGCGAAGGCACGATGTTTGGTAACACTTCACTCAGTTTGGTAACACTTCACTGAGAGTGAAATGAATTCAGGAAGCACATTTTCTTTCAAATTTGACAGCAGATGATCTTAACATGTGTACTATGCATGAGTAAAAGAATATATAAATTATCATTTTGTGTACAAACTTGTGTTCTATGGACTTTTTTAGGCGTATGCATATTCCAGAAGTATTACATAGCATTTGCTCTTTCACTTCAAACCAATGTGTGTAATAGTTTCTATCCCACACTGATCAAATACTTAAAGCAAATAAAATGCAATGACTCCAAAGTGACATAGCACACATGACAAAAGGTCTTGTCAAACTCAAACAAGTGCCAATGTATTTGTGTGCATGCGTGTGTGTTATGAGGAGGAGCTGACTCGAGGCAGAGACCGCTTAATAAGCATTAAGGAACGGACAGTAGAGGGTTCTTTGGCTTAGCCTGCACAGCCCATGAGCTAATCCCCCCTTCTGCAGACTGACTGCTGCTGCTTAGGCTAATTTGACCTCAGGTTTTTTGGGGGGGAAACTTCACAGCAAGCTTCACAGGATGAATTGCGCTGGTAAAAAGATTTGTACACATGCTTCTAGAAGATCTCAGAAGATCACAAGATGTCACAGAAACAACAGACAGGAAGAGGTGCTGGACCATCAGCCGCCCTGGGACCTCTCTCTCTCTCCCTGGCCAGCGGTGCCTCTTTTCCAGACATTTTAGATCGGTATCTTCTATGGCGGACACCTTTGGGTTGGTTGGTCGATTGGTTTGGTTGATATGCTCAATCGCTGGTGTTACTTTCATAAGGGGAAAAGTACTTTTTAATCCATTATTTTCTGGGAGAGATCATGTCTTTAATGAAGGGCGACTTGTTTTGCTGCTATTCAACAGTAAAGAACACTGTTTGAAACAATTTGTCTATTTAGCCTAGAGATCTTCCCACTGTTGTGGGTGGAGGGAGAAAGAGATCACTCTGGACAGCTCTAGACATAGCTGCTCCTGGACTCCTTATCTCAGTCCTGACAATGTTGTGCGACTATAATGCAGAAAGTTGGCAGTTGGCGGATCGGGTTTGAGTCGGTTGATCAACACAAATTTTTGCAGGTTGGGTCGGGTGGGTGCGGGTATTAAAACTAGGGTTAGTAATCTTCTTCAAAAACATTTATTGAAATTCTCTTTACATTCCGACAGTAATGAATAAACCAAATGCTCTGACAAAAAAGAAAAGAGAAAATCTGTTGCAGGACTGTAATAAACCCGTCTATTCATTCAGTCTGAATGAAATGATTAGGCGGACTACTTACTCCCTACTTGCCTGCCTGCGTACACTCTACCCGTGCACTCATTGCGTGTCCCCTGAGTCTTCAACAGGCTGCTAGCTTGACAGCTGTGAGTACTAATCATGGATGTATAAAGAGAACTGGATACAGCGTTGGAGGCGGGCGCCCGTTCATTCCTGTGAGAGTTGCTCAGTGGCAACTCAGTTTGTCATCCTGATTGTTCATATTGTAATTGTACTATGTTGGTCTATTTGGTACATACAACATATTGCATATCTGTCCGTCCAGGGAGAGGGATCTCTCCTTAGTTGCACTACGCAATAATAACGCGTTTACGCAAATGAAATTTGTTTTAATGCCAATCATTTCAAATGCAACTTGCAATTTTTAGGTTGTAACTTGTCCCAAAGGAGGCTAAATACCAACTTTAAGGCCAAACTAACCCTACATTTTGGCAAGGAAAAACTGTCATGGCCATTTTCAGAGGGGTCCCTTGACCTCTGACCTCCAGATATGTGAATGTAAGTGGGTTCTATGGGTACCCACAAGTCTCCCCTTTACAGACATGCCCACTTTATGATAATCACATGCAGTTTTGGGCAAGTCATAGTTAAGTCAGCACACTGACACTCTGACAGCTGTTGTTGCCTGTTGGGCTGCAGTTTGCCACGTTATGATTTGAGCATTTGATTTCACAATAATAAATATATACATACATTTGCATAAATCAGCATATTTGCCCTCTCCCATGTTGATAAGAGTATTAAATACTTGACAAGTCTCCCTTTACGATACATTTTGACCAGATAAAAAATGTGCGATTAATTTGCGATTAATCCCGATTAACTATGGACAATCATGCGATTAATCGTGATTAAATACTTTAATCGATTGGCAGCCCTAATATATGTAAATATATACAAACATGTTATCAGCTGTTTTCGTGGGAACTATTTAACCAGTAGAAAGTAGGTTGAATAACAACTGTTTCAAGTAACTGGGACACTGTCCCTGGAAAGACGTGTTGCTTTTCAAATGAAGAAAACATGTCTATTTTTTTTGTAATTTAGGTGAACCAACCCTTTAAATCCCCTCAGCTGCCCAGTTGAAGGGTTTCTATTACAAAGCATTGTCACAGCCATGCAGTGTAGACAGTGTTAAAATAAAAAAAACCTTTAAACCAGACTGTAATCCCAACCTCTGAGTCGGTGCATGTGCCCATGCATACGGTACATGTAGGTGTATATGTGTGCATACAATAAATGTGTGTGTGCATGAGTGTCTGTGTGTGTAAACCTATACCTGCATGTCCTCAGGGGGGTGGTAACACACACTACCATGACACGTCTCTCTGAGGAGTTGCTGTATATTGAGATCTGAAATATGTGTCGCATCATGACCAAAACACAGAACAATGGCTTTAAAATTCACATGTCATTGATACCACAGGAGGGAAACAAAGCAACAAGAAGCCGAGTAATCACATTATAGGAGATGTAAACTGGGCACAACAGAAACCTTTCTGTCCTCTCACACGATTGGAACAAAGACAGAACGTATTGCTATATTGGATAAATACATTACACTCTAAAAGACAAATTTAGACAAACCTTATTGTCAGAGTAGTTGGCACACATTTGAAATTCATTACAGTTATTTTTGGCTCCGGGAAGATGAAAATAATTGTATCCACAATGTGCAATCACTTAAAATCTCCTTAAATAACCAGAACTGTAGCAAGTGGGTATTCCATAACACTGATGATACCAGAAGGGCCCCCCACGCTAATTTTCAACCAATCGTCCAAAACAGTGAAACTAGCCACAGGCAAAAAATACCCCAGTGAAGAAACAATGCAGCGCTGCCCCAGTATCACCAGCACGCAGCTAATAGATAGCAGGTGAAGGATGAGAAAGAGCAATGTCAACACTGCAATCGGAGCTCCCCTTTGGCAGGCCTCCAGACCTGCTTAGCTCTTCAAATCAAGTGGTACTTTAGTGCTCTGCAATGCCAACATGTGCATGTGGGGTGGGACCACTGCTAGATGTCCCAGCCCATCATCTACTAGCTTTCAGTCAGCCATCTCATGTGGAACACATTATCACGTGAATGCAGAATATGTGCAGATATTTGGCGTCTAGGGTTCTGACCTTGTCACTCGCTGCAAGGATATGCCAAACTCAGTTCAACAGATATTGGGGAGTGATGATAATGAATTAGAGACTATAGGTGGGTGTTGGGGTGGAGGTGGAGGTGGAGCTTATGGCATATGCCAAATGAACAGCAGCAGCAGCAGCTAGTGATTTCAGGCGAGCAGTGCAGCAGCAGGAAGGTATGGCAGATCACAAGACGTAGACGCCGTAAATACAAAACCTTAATGCAAAGGTTGCGTGTGGTGCTGTGAGTAAAGCATGCCATGTTTGGGTGTAGCACCCAAGTTGTCTACCTGGGCTAACTTGCAGGCTTCGCTTCCTTGGTGCAATGCTCAAACACCCCATTCAAGAAAACATTCAACAGGTCTCTACATATTAGAGCTATCCAAATATCTGAACAGAGTTTAAAAAAGCTCAACATTCAATTATGAACTCTTGAATATATCTCAAAGGCCTACTACCACAGATGAGTTGAATGCATAAGGAAAACTTGGGGGTAACAGATGCACATGAAAGAAGCTCCTCTTACAGTTGCATAACAGTATAACTATCTATGGTAACTCAAATGCAGCAATCCTTTGGTGGAAGAACAAAAGGCTCTTGTGTAGAAAGATTGTTTCTAACCTTTAACATCCAGCTTCAGTTGTATACTCTTCTGTGCATTGTACTTTTATGACAAAGAGTTTATTCGGAAAAAGACAACAATGCCTTGAACATCAGTAGGCCCACATATATTGCATCTTCATATTAATGTTTAATGTTTTCAACGTATCGTCATACAACGGTTCGCATGATATCTTAAAAAAAGATATTTTTTGTTTGTTTTCCTACGAATGTCCAGCAACACAAGCACTCAGTGCGCCTGTGCAAGCCCCTGCAGTGCAGAACCTGTTTAGACAACAAAACTCGCCATTGACTTCTGAATTCACCCATCCACCCAACCTCCTCCATAGGCAGACTTTGTCGCTCTTTATAAGGGGACTGCCCATTGTTCAGACAGACCATTATTCCGAAGGCCCATTGCTCTGAAAATACCCACTCTTCGTGCAACAGACAGAAGCACAAAGCTCATTGTTATGCAGAATGATGTCATGATTTTATTTCCAATTGGCTAAGGCATGACCCACCACTCTGCCTCTTATACTCATTGCCATCGTTGGTTGGGTTGGTTAGGTTTAGGTATGAGGTTCAGGTACCGCTGGTAGAGGGAGGAAGGGCTGCTTTGTCTCAGCCAGCAGATATTAAGTTTAATATGATTCGTGGCAAACTAAGCTAAACAGTTAGACTACATACACACTGCTTTTGCTTTAGCTTGTGCTTGTATCAAACAGCGACGGTGGATGAGAGACTGCCGACAGAGCAAATTGAAACATTGCTTTTCTACATGTTTACATCATGTTCATGCTTGTTAAACAGGTGTAATGATAAAGTATTGGCTTTTTACTACTGAAGGTTTTATTGCACTTACAGTAATAAGCGTAATTGGAGCTTATCGATACTACGGCCTTTAATAATTTAGCCCCGGGGCTAATACTGGACTCATCTCTAACGCCAAGGGGGACACCACAGGTCATAGAGGTCTAATTTGATATTGACATTTTGGTGTTCAGTGGGAAACCAAAATTATAAGAATCATTCTTTGTTGACCGGAAGAGAAGAAGTTGTCGAGATATCATCTTCTGGACCAAAGATGGGACCAACAATCCTCCAACCAGCAGGGCACTGAAATGGACTCAATGTTTTACATCAGAAACTTCTTTCTGAGGACACTATCAATGTTATTGTTCTCCCACAACACAGTCTCACAGCATTTTGTGAAATAGTCACAAAATTGTATCTATTTGATTCGTGTGACACAAATTTCCCTTTTTTTTTCATGAAGCACGTGTCATTTTCCACTTTAGTCTTTTGAAAATAAAACTACTTATTTAGGGCTAGGAAAAGATCAACTTGGTTAGGCTTAGGCAACAAACTACTTAGTTAGCTTTAGGAAAAGATTGTGGTTTGTCCTAAAATAACATCAGAAGTGCTGTAACTTAACTACGGAAGTTACATGGCAAATAAATCAACTTTGACTTGTGGTTTCACACGGGACACAAACACCCGTCTCATGGGTGAAATTCCTGTGTTTTTTGACCCACTCATCCACCCCGACCTCCTCCTTACGTGGCGTTCGTCGCTCTTTATACTCCCCAGTTCACAATCACGTGGATTACATACTAACTGATTTCGTGCTCTATGTACACGAATCAATACATTAAATTGTGTGACTATTTCAGGAATGTCCTTGCGACTGAGCTGTCTCACGTGCATTTTTTTCATTGCCAGGGTGCTGATGCCCTCCATTTAAGGACAGCAGCATCATCACCGTGAGTGAAAACACAAAAGGACATGTGAACTCGTGTTCATGTGGACAGTTTTAACTTGGCAGAGTCAATCCAGAACAACATTTTTTCATCTGCCTGTGCTCGGGTTACAATATGTCCCCGTGCTCTCTAATCCACGTGTTTGTCTGGAACATGTCCCGCCTCATGAAGCAGACTATTAAGCATCTACTTTGTTCAGAAAACAGAGGACACGCTGATTAACTGATAGGAGATGGAGGGTGAGAGTTGAAAAAACAAAACAGAGTTGAATGATGAAATGAACACAAAGCGTGTGCATACGCAAATGTGCCTTACAGCTTAGTGCGACGGATTCCAGTCATTCATCTCTTATGTTGTATTTTTAGAAAGACGGCAAATCCTCTGTCTCTCTGTCTGATATCATGCGAGGTTATGCTGGGGTTTGATTTACGTAGGATTATTGGATGGCTGTGTGTGTGTGTGTGTGTGTGTGTGTGTGTGGGCTTCTGTTTGTACGTGTGGGAGAAATGTAATGGTATGAAATACACTGACGTCATTTATGAGTAGAGAGTTTAGAGCACTGCAGAGATCACACTGTCTAGACTCCGGTAGTGCTATAATGGGATTCAGCCAGATTACTGTGATTACACTTGTAGTTGTAATACGGGGCAGCTCTCTGGGCTTCGGTTTCATTCACCGATGTGTAGGTTGAACTCCTCAATGGCGAGGACTCATACTACATACAGGGAGGATTTTGTCTTTTCAACTCCTTGTAAAAAAGGACAATTTCATCCCAAAAATGTAGGCATGTGACTGAAAGATCACGGGTTTCAACTAGTTTAGTTTATTACATTTATTTGTCAGGGACCATATACGGCAACATTTATCTCACATAAGGAGAAGAGATGCATTGTGCCAGATTTGGATTCTAGCTAATTACCTCCGCCAAGGAGGTTATGCTTTCCATTCAGTTTGTTTGTTTGTCAGCAGGATTAAGGGAAAACTAACAGCCCAGTTTCCATGACATTTGGTGGAAGGGTGTAGCATCATGGGCAAAGGAAGAACCCATTACAATTTGGAGTGGATCCAAATCATGGGGCAGATAGACAAGTTAATTTTCACTTTCATTAACAATGCGAGATAGGGTATTTGGCCTTGGCAGAAGTCTGCACTTTCCGAGTGCCCGCCTAGTTTTCATCTGTAGTCCCTGTTGTGTCTTTGTTAAATGAATGTAGCCAAGACTGGTTTCTTAAAATACATTTTTGACATCACAGGAAAAAAATGCCAGGGAACTTGTTCCAATCCTTAATGGCTTTAAAAGAAAAGGCAAACTGTGCAAAGGCAGGGATTTTAGGGATTCTACAAATCCTCAGATCATGAGTTTTCCAAAAGATTGGGTATGTAAAATACATAGAAACACTGGACTGTCCTGGATAATGTAGTGATGCTATAGGTTTATGTTTTGACCACCAGTTTTAATTATGTTTCCGTGTTGCCGACAGTCGCGGACCGAGGCGTTGGGTTTTCAGGTTTCCGTCGGTCCCATTCTCGTGAATGTGATATCTTGGGAACACCTTGAGGGAATTTATTCAAATTTGGCAAAAATTTGGGATGCCCAAAATAGCTCCACCCTCTTATTAAAGGGCTAGTACACCCAAATTACCAAAGCACATACTTTCTGACTTACCACTAGTGGTATTGAGCCATGCAGAAACACTTCATTTTCTTTGTCTAGATTTTGGATATCTGTCTCTGAGATTTCTTCCATCTTGCCGGTGCACTGGAGCTAAATGGAATTGATGCTCTTCTCACTCTGAAGTTGTACTCACAGCCTTAAAGGGAAGCTTTGCAACTTTTGAAATAAAAAAAAAGGACTCTTCCTTTTAAAAATGAAAAGTTCAATTCATAAGCAATGAAACGCACCATTGCTCAATTCAATTCATGAAGGGTTTTGACACGACAGCCTTACTTCATCTGGCATGTCTATTAGTGTGTAGTCAATAATGGTAGCTAACATCAGCAAACTTTAGATCGATACTATTGTGTAACTGGCATTACTGATACAGTTTGCCAGCTCCTCTCTACTTGTGCTATTGTAAGACTATACATTTTAGCATGTTATAGATACATTTATTAATGGTTTTAAATGTAAAACAAGAAGTAAACCCAGTGTAGCTCAAAATAAATTTGTTGTTTGTCTGCTTATGATTCCGTTCCCATTGCTCTCAGTCAGGTTCTCTAAAGCTGATATCTTTAAAGCAATTAAAGCTGCAGTGGGTAGAAATGGAGCAAATATGATTAAAAAAAGTTATTTTTATAAAACGGTCACTATGTCCTGACAGTAGTGTGAGACTGCTAATCTGAAAAAAATCATGGTCCTCTGTGTCCTCCGGTGCTCCTAACGGCATTTGCAGGATTTCACAGACGGGAGGAAAACAACCAATCAGAGCTGATCTGGAGTCTGCCATCCAGTTGCCGTCTATGAGAGCCGGCTGTCAATCAATCGTGAACTCCGACCAAACGGTCAAACTAGGCAGCGCTGATCAAATATGAATCAATATTATGTTACGTTAATGCCTGTTTCTCTCCTCAAATGTTTTCAGAATCATCTTGTAGTGCACGGTTTAGCTGTAAAATGTGACCCGGCAGCCATGTTGAGATCTGATAATTGAGAAATTACCAAGCACCGCCCACCAGCCGGAGTACAGCCAATAGGAATGCTCTCTCTCTCTGAGATGACCTGTGATTGGTCAAAGTCTTCCGCCACAGGCTAGATTTTTTTAAATCCTGAAAACAGAGCCATGAGGACGTGCAGAAGTCTAGTTTTCTCTCAGAACACTTGAATTACAATATGCTGAAAGGTTATTATGGAATTTTTGCCCAATGATGCCAAACAAATATACTGCTTACTGAAGCTTTAATGGAAATTCACTCGGTATATCAATATCTTTAGTGAATGCAGCAATGTACATCATGTTAAAAATGTAACATTTAATAAACTAATCAGCAACATGGCTCTGGATAAACAGTGTGCATGCTAGTCTGGATGATCTTTTTTGTCCACAGTTTTCATTGAAACTACTTTCTACTGATGAAATAGTCCCTATGAAAACTAACAGCAAGGTGTGTGGATTATCCAGACTAACAGGGGACATTTATGTTTGAAAAGACATTTAGCTGTTGAATTCTTGTAATGCACCAAAGGTGACATCAAGCCACTTACACGCATGACACTCAGGTGAGTGACTTGAAGTGATTCCTGCCAAGCAAAGGTCTTAAGATTCTTAAATGAGTGCAGCTTCCCATGTCTTCCTGCATGAACTGCCTGTCTAGCACTGCAGAGACATGGTAAACGGGCTTAAGACAGTAGAGACGGTCACTTGGTGAATACCATGAAGTCCCAGACAGTTGCCCCAGTCTGGCTGATTCACCTCAGAGATGACCTACATGCCATGTTGTGGTGTGAGACCTGTTGGCTTCATGATTTAAGAGGAATAATGTGTCTTGTTGCTTTCCAAAGCAACTGCTTCAGGACCATAAAAGATCTTTTGTTCTCAACGTTTTGTCCTTAAAATACCTAGTTACACACAACACGGCATATGTGGGCTCAGGTAATGTGATAGGAGGCTTGTGTTTGCTCTGTGGATATGTGTCAGATACCGATAGGGACTGGTTCAGTCACTGCAGGCCGATTCCTCTCAGACATCAATCACAATAGGCCCTTAAGATGTTTTTCACACCAACATACTTGAAATGTAGTTCAAAACAACATTAGTTCAGTAACGTGTCTATGCAGGCATAAAGACTTGATACACAAGACACTGAGTGACACAAAGCGTGGTCATTTGGGACTTTGACTTAGCAGGTTTTAAGTGCGCTCTTGAAGCAAATCCCCTTTGTAACTTAGCTCAGATACTAAAAGGTGTTTTTACAGTAGGTCTGAGACTGTTGACAACACAATTGCCGTTGTCTTTCATCATCACTCACCTGTCTGAGACCATCACTCACCTGTCTGCGAAAGCCCCCCCGCCCCAGCCCTGTCACTTACAAGCTTGTCTAATGGTACATCAAAGCACCTTAACTTAATCACCAAAGCTGCAGCGAGAGACCACAACAAAAGCAAGAAACAGTGGGGAAACTCCCCAACCTCTGACCTTTTCCCTTGTGAGACTTCCCATGAGGAATTAAAGCACTCAGATGTGGCACACATGAACCCCTTATTTCAATCCCCACCCCCCTCCTGCCCAGTGAGCTTTGGTTGCATTTAACTGTAGCCACCCTTCTGTGAACAGCAGGATCCAAGGTGGGGTCAGTTACTGGATCATATCTGAGGGAGAACAGGGGTGGATCCTCTGGAGACTACAACATGCAGATTTCAGAGGGAAGCCGGAGGCAGAGCGTCTAAGTCTTATTTCCCCGTCTGTCTCGACGCTTGAGGTTCCCAGACGGTTCGGTCATATAGGAAAAAAACAGCCAGGTCTTTCAGTGAAGAGGAAGCATCAAGCTGTCCAGTCATCGAGGTTACCGCGTAATACAGCGCAGGCCGACTATAATAAAAACAGAGGGAGGAAGGCATGTCAATAAAGAATGGCCTTGATCTCATACATCTGCTCAGCGTTTAGGCAACACCATTTGGACAGGTGTCTGAAAGCTCTCAGATGAAGTTCAGGTAGTAAAGGTAGACACTAACAGGCATGCAATTTTACAAGAATACACAGAATAAAGGTAGCGGCAAGGTTTTACTGCTGTATGCAAGACTCCAAATCATAAACAGAAACTGAGAGAGTTGGAAACAGTGGTGGAAAATAACTGGATACATGTGCTGGAATATTGTACTTAAAGCACAATTTTGAGAAACAGAGTTTTTTCCATTTTATACTGCGTTTACATTTCAGAGGCAAATATTGCACTTTAACTCCACAACATGATATGAGTGCACAGATTAAAATGTGCCTTATTAGACATATAATCAATGTATAAAATGTGATTTTTAGAGATTAAACTATCCAATAGTATATAAAGTAGTTACAATTATTTCCACCTCAACCAACTACTAAGTAAATATGCTCATACTGCAAAATGGCCTCTGTCAGAATGTCATGAGCACATTTACTTTTCACACTTACGTATATTTAGCAAATTATGGTTTTGTACCTTTACTTGTACTTACTTGTAACAAAGTGTTTGTACATTGTGGTATCACTACTTTTACTTAAAGGCAGGGTTGACGATGTTCTCCAGTATCCACTATCTGTTATATTGGTTGAAATGGTCTTTACACCCCGACAGCGATCCATTACTGATGAGCTCTGAAAAAGGACCGGAAAAGAGCCGTCATCTGTAGCTGCTGTAATCCTGACGGAGCTCAAGAGGCGATGATACTTTCAAATTATGCTAGCTTTCCAATATCGTCGACCCTATCTTTAAGTATACAATCTGAGTACTTGCCTTAACCACTGGCCGTAAACATTAGTCCATTAATTGGTCAACAGAAAATTAACAATTTTGATAACTATTTAAAGGGGACATATTGAAAAACTCATTTTCTTAGTGTGCACATCCATCTGGGTATCTGGAGTACCTATAAACCCACAAAGTGTGAAACAAGTCAACCCAGTCAGTTTTTTGTGGGCTGCCTGGATCAGAAAACATGTGATTCAACAAGCCATTCAGATGTGGCTCCCCTTCCTATGTCACATTAGAATGCTCATTAGAATATACCGCCCACAGCTTGAGATCTACCTTTGCAAAGGTGCACCGTATTTTTCTTTCAATCAAATCGGAGCAGACAGGGATTTTTTCAGGATTGGGGTATTGTGTGTTGAAGTCTGAACCTGAAAATGAGCATGATATGTCCCCTTTAAGTAATTTTTCATTAAAAATACTAAATATTTGTTGGATTCAGCTTCTCAGATGTGGTTACTTGCTACATTTATTTGTTTTATATCATCAGATATTGAAACTCTTTTGGTTTTGGATTGGTGGTTGAACCTAACAATCAATCTGAATATGTCATCTTGGGCTCTGGAGACTTCACATAGAAACTTTTGACTATTTTTGAATAGACAGAAAGTAAACACCTATCGGCACACAGTACATGGCAACAACATGGTCAGCATCTTAAACCCCTAGGTCATCACGACTACCTCAACATTTGACTATTTTTGACACTATATAATAGAACAACAACTAATCTGTTGTTCAGTAATGAAAATAATTATTAGTTGCAGGCCTAAAATAAATGTGTTGAACACGTTGGGGCTCATAAAGGATGACGCATCAAGATGGGCACTTGAAGAGGCAGAGACGTCACAGGGAAATGAAAAAGTTACAGAAAGAAAGACTGAATGCGAGCGACGTGGGAGAGAGAGAGATCGAGAGATGAGGGGAGAGTTTACTCCTTTCCCGTCATCTGCTGTCCTTTTATTCTCCTGTATCTAGATCTGGCCTGCATATCTTGGACTGATCCCTCCCCGGGGTTCCTCAAACTGCCCCTCTGTGTTTGGGCAAGCTTGAAAGAGAGCTGATAGTATTCAAAGTACCATGACAAGAGATTGACGCACACAGTCGCTGAGTTTTATCTCGACATCAGCAGCTGGGAGCGCAGCTTCGACGCATGCCCACCATCTCACGTTTCCGGAGCAGCAGCAGCGGTGCCACATGCAAAACGGGCCATGAAAGGTGCTTCATAGGTCAATGGCTTGGTGATTTATGAGACAGTGAGGTACCACACAATAACAATACGCTGCACGGTGTACTCTGGTGTCACCTGAAGAGATGCATTGATGGTCTTGAAATTCCATCAGCTGGATCTCTGTTAAACGTCCCCGAAGCCACGGATAGATGAACTAAAAATCGCCAAGTCTTGCGGAACGCCTTGAGGAGAAGTCAGCTGATAAGTTAATTATGTCAATGTGCCAACGTGGTTGGTCTAATTTCAAACAGATTGTTCTAGTCAGAGAACAACAGGATGTGTGTTGTAATTTAGACCAACAGAGTTGCTTTATTGTCAGCAAAACTGGCAAATAAACCAGCGCTAACGGAGCGGATGTCCCTAAAACGGCCTCTGGTGAGGATGTGTGTCTAACTCTTCCTCGCTCATATCAGCGCCACAGATCGCTGAAGATTGCCGCAAGGTCTTTCACATACAGGCTGGTAACTGCTCCACAACAACGATTGTGTTTGTTTGATATGCTCATCTGCAGTTTAAGTATATAAGGCATTTTATTTCTCCAGAGATCTTGGAAAAGAAGGTCCAAAATACAAACTTTAATCAAATTTGCTCTGCTTGGAGACTCTTTATAATTTAATTTGATCAATGAGGTGGTTATAAATACAGTTATAGTACAGAGCCAAAGGTTCCATAGTTTTATCCCACAGCGGATGATTTCACAGAGGGTCTGATTGTCTGTTTGATATCTGTGTGCTCCATGTTGGCTGTGTTCCCAAATGAATGCAGGCGCATACATACAGTATATATAGTGTATGTTTGTATATCTGAGTATGTGATTAACAAGGCTGGTTTATCAACTGGCCAAATTGGGAGATCGCCGCAGACTCTCATGAGCCCCAAGTTTTCTGAGTGCAAATAGTTTTCTGGTAGCTGATTAACTGCAAATTTCTTTGGTAATATGCACCACTAAAGGTATGGATGGATTATGAGACAATGGGCCCCTGAGCATGTAAAAGGCCCTCCACCCTGTCTACATTTGTGGTCATTTTGCATCTCCTTGTAGTCGTTTTGCTTCTATGTGGTTGTTTTGTGTCTCTTTGTGGTCTTTTTACATCTATTTTTAGTCGTTTTGCACCTCCTTGTGGTCATTTTGTGGTCGTTTTGCATGTCTTTGTGATTGTTTTGTATCTATTTTGCATCTTTTTGTTGTAACTCTGGGTCACCTTGTGGTCATTTTGCATCTCCTTGTAGTGGTTTTGTATCTATTTTTAGTGCGTTTTACGTTTCTATAGGGTCGTTTTGGGTCGTTTGTAGTCGTAATGTATATGTTTTTGGTCATTTTGTGTCTGTTCTCAGTCAATCAGCATCCCTTTATGGTCGTTTTGCATCTCTATAGTCATCGCGTGTCTCTTTGAGGTAATTTTTGTTCATTTGTAGTCGTTTCGTGTGTGTTTGTAGTCATTTAGCGTCTCTTTGTGATCGTTATGTGTTTTCTTCAGCAACATTTTGTGAGTCGGGACCCCTGACCCCTTGGCCCCTGGGCCTGTGCCTGGTAGGCCTGTTCAGTAATCCATCCATAACTAAAGCATAAGCTAAAATTCTAAAGGTGTCAGTACTCGGGACTAAGTTGTTCATACGAAGTGTTGTCTGACCTCATAAAAAGGCAAAAGTGTTTATGCCTGTTCCGATGGCCACATTGAAAGACCGATTGAAAAGCTGGCCATCACAGGGAGGGATGAGATGTGATGATAACTGAAATATGGTAATAACAATGAGAGCTTGAGAGAGAACTTAAAAACTCACCTTTGCACAGCTGGCCAGTGGCTGTGGGCATCCTGATCTGATTGTAAATGTTGTCCGACAAAGCCCCCAATTCAGACATTGGAAAGGTGTGGGGGGAGGGGTTTTCACAAGCTATTTGACCATACATCAAGTAGTATTATTGCTAACATACGGGCTGGTTCCTGGGGCTGTAGCTAAAATATAATGAAGCTGCCACATGTAGCCCACTGTGTGCACTGCATACTTCAAGACAACAGGGTACACACACAACTCACAGAGAGTGGAAAGAACGAGGGTTCCAATAGGGGTTCTCCCATGATCTCCTCGCAGGGTGATCCTGGCCTGGTCACACACCATCATTAGCAAAGACTGAGAAAAAGTGCAGGGTGGTTATGTCACACTATTCTGTCTGTGTCTCCTACAGGATGTCACAGTGGCCTCAGGTCTAATGTACTATATAACAGCAATGGTCTCTGTTGTTCTTTGTGGATATTTGTTGAAGATGAAAATGTCAAACCTGGGTCACTTTGAATTCGAACCCCGTCAGGCAACATGCTTCTGAAATGGTTTCACTTGGACCTGAGCCTTCGAGCACTTCAGTACCAGTGGTATTAATGCTTTATGGATGAGGCTGATCAGACATCTCCCCCCAGCCATTTAGTGTTGTTATCATAAACCTACTGGAATACTGAAGCAATGACATTTAGAACCAGTTAGTAACAAAATGCTGTATCTATCTGCATGGAATTTCAAACGTTCGAGGACTTATCAACATGTCAAACGTGTACCTGGTGAAACTGAATTACCCTTAGCAGTCATCTTCAGTAGTGGACTCACCTCTTCAGTGATGATGTCATCAAGTGAACAAATGATGATAGAATCAGTCAAATACCCATCATGGTGGCTTTTCTGTAGAAAGGGTTAATTTCAGGCAAAGAGCAATTCAATGCTTGTTTTAATTAGTAATAAAGTACATTTTTTTTCACATTTATTTTATTATTCTCAAATCCACAGGTTTTTATTGATATTGTCGGCATGTGGGAATCCAATGGAAGGTTTTCTGTCATCACTCATTAGGAAGGAATATGTCTAAAACCATTGGGCTAAAAGAGAATGTGTTACCTGCTAAAACAGATACACATTGACCTGGAAAACCACTGGAATATCAAAGCAATAAGCAGATACAAATTTGAATTCATGAAATTTAAAAAAAAAAGTTGTTTTTACATAGGACCACAGATCACTGGTTCCTCCTAGTGTTCACTAAAGGTATCCCACCTGACACCTGGCACACAACTCTTGAGTGAGAATCTTAACTCAGCACAAAGCAACATTTATTACTTCTATAAAAGAAAAACACTGGCTCCAGCTGTAAACCTTTCTCTAATGTGTGATTTTGTCGCTCCTCTTTACCGTAACAGCGGGGGGAACTTTTTTTACTGGATCATTTGGAGACATCACAGAACTCCCTCACTGATTCCCTCCCATGAGAGAGACTGTTAATGTGTGATTAGTGGTCGGGGGTGCATGTTGACGTCTGATGCTCCTCAATGGGCTCTGCGCCGCACGCTACCATGACACGGAAAGCCAGACTGGGCCGTGAGTCAGAGAAGACAGGGCACTTGTGGCCTCCTATATAATGCCAGCTCACTCAGCCAGCTGTGACTGCTGTGGTGAGGCTTTGGCTGCGGATAGCCTGACAGCTACTGTATCTGCTGCAATCTGTGGTCGGGAGTCTGGACCTCAAGTGACCAGAACTACGTTCTCATGGTCTTCAGAGGGGAGATGAAGGAAAGTCCCAGGCAAAGTCATATCCGAGGGAAGCTGCCTTGTAATTCTTCCTGTAGATGAATGTAGAATTAGCAATCGAGGCGGTTCAGTTGTTATTTGAAGTCTTGAAACTTTGAAATGACTTGTTCCCACCTGCTGGATTCTTAAAACCTCAAACAATGACAACCTCTTGACCACATCTTCCAGTTAAGCCAACAAAATGCCAGGACCGGATGTAATAGACCGGATCCTTTGAGGTTGACCATGAGTCACTGAAAGGGGACAACACCCTCCCCCACACCCCCTCTTCGGTCCCCTCCCACAGCTTTGAAGTGGTGGCAGATTGTGCACAAACAACATAAACCTGGACCTAGACAAACGCTGTGATTTACCACCCAAGGCAAGGAAATAGCCACTAAGACAGTTCCATTCAGTTTATAGGGCTGTTTTGTAGCTTTCGTACCTCCGGACGGACGCTCTTTTGTGATGGCCACTTTGAGAATGCTGGAAATGGGGATTCCCAAAGCGGAGCCAGAACAAATGCCTAACTGAGGCTTACAAGCTCAGGACAATTTTGTCACAACGAAACTCACACTCTAACGGCTGTGGTTGGGACATCCAAAGACCAAATGTCACTGAATTCAGAGTTTGGGAGATTCTCTTTCAGTTTCAGTGTTCATGTGTGATCCAACTTGAACAATGAAATCCTATGAACTGTAAACTGTGAAGTTGGATAGCTTGTTGGTTCTTCGACATATTTTGAGTCAACTACAGTTCAGTCCAACTGAAGGATACACATTTTGTTGTAATCTCATGAATCAGAAATCTTTTGTCACAAAAAAAGGGTATATTCAATTTATTTAAAGAGTAACTATCAGGTATAATGTTTTGTCCTTATAAGGCATACAGTATATACACTGGTGTGTATGGTAATTCAAGCTGAAATAGCAGCCTGTGGTTCTTCCTGGCCTCCAACTATGTCACTGTCACGTCAAATGACGGCACTGTATGCAAGAAGAACAACACGTTTTGCAGCTGTGAACTCTGTGAACTTTCTGCTTCAATATAGAACACACTGAGGAATTTAATGTTTCAATTGACTACATTTATCATCAATACTGATTAGACATCCACGTAAAAAGTGGCAGATTTTCTCTTTAACCCTCACATAGAAGTGGTGTACATCATCTGAAAGCTGGGAACCAGCACTGTGTGTCAAATTGTTCTAGTCATTAATCAGAAATAAACATGAATTCATTCAAATAAATTGTAAAAGTGTATAAATGTTTAGAACATTATGATGGAAGTATAACATGGTCATCCCCATGCTCTATTATTGTCTCATAAGTTGTTGCAGCAAATTTGGGGTTGATACTATTTGTTACACAAATTTGGTGCTAAATTTAACCATTTTATACCACTGGAAAATTGATAAAAAATGATCAATAATCCCTCCAAAAAAACACATTAAGACACCAATACCTTGAGAAACACCATAGAAAAAGACGTGCTGTGATTTGGAAACAAAAACTTTTGACATTTGGAAATTTCTGCAAGAATTGCATTTTCTAGCTAGGAAAACCATCCATCCTCTGAATGCTCTAGGTCTCTAGTTTGCGGCTGTAAAGTTTCATGAGGCTGTGATTATCCTAGAGGTCACCACAGGTCATTTTATACAGTGAGGTCAAGTTTCAAAAAATGGTCTGTTGGGCTCATTGGATCCATTAGAGTCTCCGCTTTACAGTGATACCCAATTTATGTAATTCAAGACTGTTTAGTGACCTCAGTATGCAGAAATATTCACCATTTTAGAATAGGAGAAAATAACACATTTATACTGCATTCAAAAAACTGCATGTGATTATCATAAAGAGGGCATGCCTACTGTATAAAGGGGAGACTCATGGGTACCCCTGGAACCCATTTTCATTAACATATATTGAGGTCAGGGGTCAAGGGACCCCTTTGAAAATGGCTATGCCAGTTTTTCCTCGACAAAATTTAGCTTAAGTTTGGAGTGTTATTTATTCTCCTTCATGACAAGCTAGTATGACATGGTTGGTACCAATGGATTCCTGAGGTTTTCTAGTTTCATATGATATTTGTACTTTCACGCTACTAGCACGCACACTAGCTCTAAAACTGAACCTGCTACAGCCTCTGAAAGACAGTAAAGTTGGTTGGATCGCCCATGATCCCGCGGGTCTTAGAGGGTTAATGCATTATATTGGAGGATATATTGGACAGTGTATATACAAATATCAGATTCATGTCTCCATAGTTAAAACTGGGATTATTTCAATAAATCTAATTACTTCTCAGTGAAATCATTCAGTTACTCTTAAATTGTACATGTTATACAGGAGCTCTGCTTGCTCTAATGTTGCCCACCACATTTACATAAATGAATATTACAAACACATTTCAATACAATGCTGTCCCATACAACACCATTACAAACGACAACCTCAGTAATAAACATCGAGTTGAATGTATACCTCTCTGACCGTGTCAGTGAAAACTGAACATTATTATCTTTGTAAAGGTAGGATGTTTGACCGAGCTGCAGTATCGTATTGGATTGCATCAGATTTTACAGGTGTACCTAATAAAACATACAAACATACAGATTCAATTGTTGCAAACAGGGGGCTGTGGTCTAGTTGGTAGACAGTAAAAAGATGTATGTACAGGTTATTGCATGATGTTTGAATGAATGGTAAAGTGAGATGATTTGGTGTTACAGGGTCGTTGTTCCAAATGGTGCTGCCTCTCCCACTCACAGGTCTTTACTATCAGTATTAATGATCCTGCACAGTCACACAGCGATTCTCTGCTCAGGGTGGAGCTGTGCTGGAACTACATGAGGTCACCGAACTTCACCAACCAATAAGAATGATAAAGGTACAACTTTTCCCACCTGAACAGATGCAACCAAACTACAAGGACGAGGGTCAGAGAGATGTTAATCAAACACCGTGTTTACACGCCCACACAGTCCTGAGAAGGAGTCTATAGTTATTAGGGAAAATAAGCGACACCAGTGTGGGTGGACCATGGCTGTGTAGGGCCTTTAACTAAAGGCTCGTAAACACAGCAGCAAACAGGCTTTGTTTTTCAAGGAGGATAAAAATGTAATGACCGAGCATTCTGTGACAAACAAGCTGTAATATTTCAAAAGACCAATAGAGGGCGGCATTTTCTAAGAAATTCACGCCACTGCTTCCTCTAACTAACATGTTCTGTGAAACTGACTGAATATATTTCTTTTCTATTGGACAAGTTAGTTGTTCAAATTTCAAAGTACTTTTTTAAAAACCTATAGCAATAAAGTATAATACTGTGGTACCTGGGGGTCAAGCTGAGGGGTCAGCAGACACTTTTGTGACACAACATAATGTATATTTGTCTTGAAATCCTGAATATTTTCACCACTTCAGGCCATTAAAAGTCCCTCAAATGAAATAACCTCAGAAGAAAAAAACTATTTAGTTGAACTGCTCACATCTCATGTCCACATGAAGGCCATAAACTGTGACAAGTAGACTTTATTCTAAAGAGGTCACAAGTCAAACAGGTTGGGAACCACTGGTATAGTATTTTATTTTAGCAGTAGACCTCAGGAATCCATTGGTACCAACCGTGTCATACTAGCTTGTCGGGAAGGAGGATAAATAACGCTCCTAACATGGGTACCCACGAGTCTCCCCTTTACAGACATGCACACCTTAGCATAAAAAATATGCCCTAAACTGCATGTGATTATCATAAATGCAGTACCTGTGAGGGTTTCTGGACAATATCTGTCATTGATATATGTTGTTAATTGATTTCCAATAATAAATATATACATATATTTACATAAAGCAGCATATTTGCCCACTTCCATGTTGATAAGAGTATTAAATACTTGACAAATCTCCCTTTAAGGTACATTTTAAACAGATAAAAAATGTGTGATTAATTTGCAATTAATCATGGGATTAATCGGGATTAAATATTGTAATTGATTGACAGCCCTAATATAACATGTGTACGATGCAGAAGAGTAAACCAGTAGACTTTAAGAAATGTCCCATATCAAAAATGAAATAAAATGTTTATTTTTGAATTACTTTAATTATTTAGCACATGTAAAGTGAAATGTTTGATACACCTTAAGCTCCTGTCTGAACACTCGTCGATGGGTATCTACAACCTGAACCTGGTGGACACGGGGAGAGGTCGAGCCAGTCTGCTGCCATGAGGAAACAGTGCAGTGCTGTGGAGGCCGCAGAGAGTGTGGTTGAATAGACTGTCAGCTCAGTGATGAGCAGATAAGAGGACAAAGTCACTACTGTACTCCAGCACAGGGCTTCCTCTCTCACCTCATCCACTCTACATGGATGTGAGTGAAGTCAACCTTATTTATCTAAAGAGTCTAAAGATAGAGAGTCTTTTTATGTTGTACAGATTATAAAACCCTCCGAGGTAAAGCTGGGATTTGGGGCTATATGAATAAAACTAATTTAGCACTCCATGGAACAGACTGTCATTCAGGACAGGGTTAATAGAATAAGCAGTGACAAATATTGTTGGTAAATTGAAACTAAATTAAAAAAACAAAAATGATACTCTTTAAGAAAAACTAAAACTAAACTGAAATGATATTGCCTGGTTAAAAAACAAATACAAAATTAATAAAAATGTAAGTAAATTCATTTTAGTTTTTTTTTAGCTATAATATATCACTACCGAAAAAATGAGACTGCATGCATTTCTATCAACAGAAATTAAACAGACTTGATATTCCAGATGGCGCTGTGCTGCAAAGTATATAGCGCAAAAATGAAACATTAAACATTATGGCCATTCCTACACAGTTCTCCAATCATGTATTGTGTTTGTATAGAGAGCTACATACTTGTGAGACTTTATAACAAACACCAACAAAAACTACTGTAAAACTAAAACTAAATACATATACTCTAAACCTTTCTGAAGAACTGAAACTAAATTTAAAAAAAAAAAGCAAACTAGCTAAAACCAAACTAAAATGAAATCAAAAAATCAAAACTAAAACAAAGTAAAAACTTATAGAAAATGCAGAACTATTCTAAATTTGGTTTAGAACAGCTCTTTGGTCTACACATGTGAGTAAGGTGCCTGGTAGATAGTAATAATATCATTATGAGCTAATATATTTTACTTTTGTGCGAACAACCCAATTTCTAAATATTTGTTTGTTTCATTTTTTGGCAGAAAAATGTCTTAAAACCTGAAAAATATTTTTAAAGAAGCAACATTTCAGTCATTGACCTTCAAGAGACATTATACCAGTTTGCATTTAGGCTGGAAAAACCTCAGAAAAAAAGCATTACATCATGAAATTCAGAGAAAGAGAAAGAGATTTACCAAAAACATGAATGAAATATACTAAACACATAATAAACAATTAAATGGGTAAAGAGACTCATTTCAAATTCATCACATCAACATGACTCAGCAGTACAATGATCACTAGCTTACCAATGTATCAGTCACAACTACACACAGCATCATAATGAGATGTTGACCACAACATCATATGAAAATTTGTTTTGGATTATCCACTAAAAGAGGCGATGAGTTCATTTAAACAACATGTGCCCCATAAACATTTGGGTAAATAATGAGTTGCACCATCACAGGCTGCAGATGTTATCACAAAGGAATGCATGAGGTAATATGATCAAACCATAATCTTATGGTCTCCTATCAAACTCTCCTCGCCTCCGCAACTTTATCCCTTCTTCCTCCTCCTCCTCCTCCTCCTCCTCCCTCTGTGATCCTTTACTGTCAGTGTTCTGCAGTTACATTCTTCAGTTCCAATCAGAAAAGGCCCAACAAGCTCATTAAAATTCCTGCCTGTAAGACCAGACAGGCACGGGAGAGAAGGCCAGAGAGCCTGACACTGGCATTCAGCCTCTGGGGACGTGCTCAGGCTCAGAGCTGCACAGGTCGCTCATGTGCACATGGCGTGTTTAGAGAGTGGCCACTCGGGCATGATGCAGGCACAGAGAGAGACAATAGGTGGCAGCACCTCGAGCCACAAAAGCAACCAGGCCTGACCGTCCCTCTGTGACTCCTCTCTTTTCAACCTCTCATCTATCCCCCTCGTTTTGTCTGCTGTCTCGTAAGGACCGGGAGACACAGTCTGTGTGGAGTTTACATGTGATTACCATGTTTGTGTGAAGTCTCTCCCACATATAAAAGACCATGCAGGCATTTCACTTAAAGATACCAAACTGCCTCTTGCACTCTGTAGGGGATGAGCAAGTCATGGGAAAACTGCATGAAGGAGTGAGTGTGGAGGCCATGAGGGGAAGCAGCCTCATACCGAGGACTGGGTGGTAGCATCTCATTTCACAACATAACTAAGTAGATTGTAAGGTACTTTTACTTCACTTTGCTCCACTGCATTTATCAAACATATAATCAGTTTATAAGATATGATGCATTGTTATGAAGTGCCCAAGAGTTTATAAAGTGGTTCAAAGTAGCTCCATCTTGACCAGCTACAACATTAAAACGTTGCTTACCCATGAATGCGTAAGAGTACAAGATAATAATCCAATAATATAAAATATATATTAATGCAACACCTGAAAAACTGTGAGAAGAGTACTTTTACTGAGTGACACTGGGTCATATCATCTTGCAAATTTGTGATTTTTTTTCCTCATAAATTTGCTGCATTAATCTCAGAGAATATCTGAGATTTTTTTCTCATAAATTCACAACTTTAATCTCGGAATTCAGATTTTTTTTATTATGAATATTACCCCCGTCCCTCCGCTGTTACTGGGTCGGGACCCACATATGGGTTTCAGGAGATTTTATCAGGGTCTTCCATCGTTTTTTTATTTAAGGTGTATATCTGCAGAACACCTTTGAGCCACATGAGGGCCTAAATATTCATATTGTTCTGATGTATAGCCTACTAATAACATTGAATCTAATATGAAAGGCTAGCGTACATTCTGTTGAGAGCCTGTTAAATCCACGTAAATGCATTTATTTGGTCTCATTTATAAAGTATCTAACATGTGTATATGTTTTCAATAACACATGCATAAAACAAAGTTGTGATTTATCAGACATATATTTCTTCAACATGGCTGGTTTACCTGATCTAGATAATATAAGGTGATGTGGACATGGCGGTAAAAATGGTCAGAAACGTTCATTTACGCACAATTTTGCTCTTCTCACGATGTATAGATAAGGCCTGACTTAGGTTGTGATGGTTTCTTATTTTTATACAGTGGGTTCCCATACATTTTTTTTTTAAAAAGTTTGGGAAACACTGCTTTATATAACACCACTAATTTCCTCAACACATTAACGCAACTTGTGATTTTTAGGTTGTAGCAGGCTCAGTTTTAAAGCTAGAGTGAAGATATTGGTCTCATATGAGACTAGAAAACCTACGCTAAATAACGCTCCACACTTACGCAAAATGTTAGCGAGGAAAAACTGTCATGGCTATTTTCAAAGGGGTCCCTTGACCTCTGACATCAAGATATGTGAATGTAAATGGGTTCTATGAGTACCCACGAGTATCCTCTTTACATACATGCCCACTTTATGATGATCACATGCAGTTTGGGGGAAGTCATAGTCAAGTCAGCACACTGACACACTGACAGCTGTTGTTGCCTGTTGGGCTGCAGTTTGCCATGTTATGATTTGAGCATATTTTTTATGCTAAATGCAGTACCTGTGAGGGTTTCTGGACAATATTTGTCATTGTTTTGTGTTGTTAATTGATTTCCAATAATAAATATATACTACATTTACATAAAGCAAACATATTGTCCACTCCCATGTTGATAAGAGGATTAAATACTTGAGAAATCTCTCTTTAAGGTACATTTTGAACAGATAGAAAATGTGCGATTAATTTGCGATTTTAGATTTGAATGGATTGACAGCTCTGGTTGGAAGATACTGAATTAATGAAAAGACTTTTGAATGGTCCGAACACCTTGACAATGCATGGTGTGTGAGGAAAAAAAAGGTATTTTTATATTGTATTCTCCCGTCTTTGCTTTGCTTTATAGGGACATGTACAGTATAGTGTGTTTTATGCAGCAATGATTCGTCTTTCTTCAGAACATGAACATAAACTGACAGAAGTCTTTTATATTTGGGAGCGAGTAACGTTATCAACTCCGGCATAAGCAGGAAAAGTTAACAGAGTTTGGTTTGTCCATTCTGGGCTACTGTAGAAACATGGCGGATGTGAAGAGGACCCGCTCCCTACGTAGATATAAACAGCTCATTCTAAGCTAACCAATCATTCTTATCATCAGGTGATTATACACTAAAGAAAGCATACTTATTAATATGATATTCCATTTCAGCCAATAGATCCCACTAATTGTTACACACTGATCCTTTAACCCTTCATCAACCTATTTAACATACTAGGACTACCGACTGAATAAACTACTGTAAGAAACAACCATCATAGCAAAATGTGACCTCATTTCTTCTCAAAATGTTATTAGTTATGTAATTAATGTCATCTGAAGAAAAACAGATTAGCATTATTTTAGGAAAATTAGTTAATTTGCATATTGCGTAAAATGAAAATAGACAGAGCACATGAGTAAATGTGAGTTCCCGCTACGCCCCTGGTAGTGTGTGACACTTTAAATAAGGACCAATGGCAAACATGTGATTTCTATTTTAAATATTTAAACTGCATAGGCTGCAATAATTCATTGGTCTTTTTTAAAAAATCACTAAACAATGATATGAAGTCATTAGTAACAAATGGATTGATAAAGTCATGAAAAATTGAAATGATAGAATAAAGCATCTGTGAGATATTATATGACAAAAAGTCGACCTTGGGCGGTAGGATGAGGGTTAAAGATGTTTCTGCTTTATTATCTGATCTAGTTTCAAGACCTTCATCATTTCACTTTTGCATTTATATGTTGTGTATCCCTAAATTCATGTTTTAAATAATGAAATCACACAGCTAATCTGTGGCCAAGTTGTCTTCTAGGACAGAACTGTATTGCACACAGAGTGGGAGGAATTTTCTTTCTTCTCTCTACTTCACTTTCCTTAGAAATAACCATGAATTAAAAACACTAAATGAGCATTTACACTGGCACGGACAGGGTTACTTTGGATAACAAACCCTACAGGAATGCCCTGCTGAATGAAAGGTTCCAACCAAGATGAAAAGGGATGGGAATAAACAAAGCATGAATTATGAAGACTGTTTGCTAAAATCAACGAGCTTTAACTATAGGGTCTGGATGTGTTTGTTGGGGGAATGTGCGTTTGGTTTGTTCTGGTTCTCGAGAGTGCCTTGATCATCTGTCCACCCACTCACAGGAATCACTCAAGAAAAACAATACAATTAGAGCTTCAAGAGCTTTTTTTTTTTTTTACAACTGCATGAAACTTGATGTCAACAAAAGCTTTGTGGAGCTCTACAGTTGCAGTTGAGGATGTGTGATAACTCCTGTGACTTGTAAACCAAAACCGGCTCCAATAGACATTCTTAAAGGTCCCATATTATAAAAAAGTGTGATTTTCATGTTTTTTTATTATAAAGCAGGCTTAATTCCTATATAAATACTGTGAAAGTATCGAAATACTCAATCCACAGGGAAATACACACAGCCCGTATTCAGAAAATCTGCATTTGAAACAAGCCATCAGGATTTCTGCCCATTCGTGATGTCGCGAATATACAATATTTAGACCCTTGACACAATTTTAAATGTAAAATTGTATGTGAATGTCATCAACTGACAGGAAGTAAACATGGACCAAGCTGTTGCCTAGCAACGCAATTCTGTTGCAATTCCGTCAAAATGCGCTAAAACGGAACGTTTCAGACCGAGGGTAAATACAGGTATATTCAAGCTGACAGTATGAGGAAAATAAAGGTTTTTTTTAACATTACAGCATGTAAACATGTTCTAGTAGAACCACAAAATACAAGTATGAACCTGAAAATGAGCTCGATATGTCCCCTTTAAAGCCCGTGAAAAATCGAACAATAAATGAAACTTTATCTAACTTTTTTCCCTCCGTCTTGCAACTGCTGGATAGAGTTAGCCCGGCCCATCTGGTGCAGCAAATGGCCCAACTCACCAGGGAGCACGGGGAGTGAGAGAGGGAGGGGGGTGTGGGGGGGTCGGATTGAAAACAGATCAGCAGCCTGAAGATCTCAACACCACCGCATGTCTCTGCAACAACTGTCGAGTGAAACCCCCGCTTTTAGTTCCAAACTTTTACGCAGCAGACTTTACGCACGAGAGAGAGAAAAACAAATCTTTATTACGCATCATGTTAGTTTGCTGAAAAGCGCGCAAAGCAGCACTCCACACGCTTTAGAGCGCAACCTCTCTGGAGAAGATGGATTGTAAGAAAAAGTTCGACTCGACTTGACTCTCTCTCCGGGACTAGAGGAGCTTTGGTAATGCTGGTAGTGCGAACTTTGAGCGTCTCCAAACTTTTTTGTTTTTTCGGTTCATGGAGTTTCGCGTAAAGTCCGGAGAGGCTTGTTTGCGCGTTTTGCGTTCAATGGTGGTGCCAGCTCAGTCCTCCTAGTTTACGGGAATCAGACTCCAGGCAAAGTTTTCCTCGGGACAAAAAAAGAGAGTGAGCGGAAGAGAGAGAGCCTCGGCTTTGGGAGTGAAAAAGAGACGGCAGCGGAAGGTAAGGGGAGTCTGTGGTGATGCTGACAGCAGCTTCTGTGTTTTTGGTCTTTTTCTGCTCTTATAGTCTCACTTCAGTGGAGTTAACAGTGTTTTTTTTTTTGCTTTCCTTTCCTTTCCTTCTCTTCTCTGCTTTTCTCTGTTGCCGTGCGTGTCAGCGGCAGATGAGGCTTTAACAGGGGGCAGCTTCACATCTCATTTGCACTTTGAACTTATCTGACACAGGAATCCAAAAAATGTTTTGTCCTGCAACTTGATCCATATGGGAAGAGATGTGATCAGAAAGCTCGGCGCCAATCCCTTTTTTGCATAGCTTTTTAATAGTTCAACACAAACTGGCTGGAGTGTGTTTTCCACTCAAGTCTCCAAAAAAACAGTGATTTTATGGTTCAAACTAAAGATGAAAAAAATTTAAAAAATCCAATTAAAATAGCATGCAACATTTCAAATTAGGTACATTCTCCAACATCAAGAAAAAAACATTAAAACATGTGTGTTTTTTTTCCCTACCATTTCACCTTTGAATGAAAAAACTGTTAAAACAATTACAGTGTCACCCCACTCTTTGCCTTTTTTTAATCTCTTAATGCTACAAAGCAAAAGAACCCAAACATGAGGCAGAAAGTGTGAGGGATGCAGCAGCAGCAGCCTGTGACAGGGCTGTGGGAGATGTGTACTTATTGTTGAAAGATTCAGAGTTTACTGTTTGCTCTCCAGCCTGAGCAGTCAACAAACACTTGACGCCTTTGTGGGGCCCTTAAGCAGCTATATTTGCTGTTGGCTTTTACTCCTATCTAACAGGCGCTGCTAATGATCTCCAAACTCATGTGTGGACTTATGAGTCCCACTTTTTGTGTTAGTTGTTTTGGCCTACATACGTATAAATGAAAGTGTTTTCTTAAAGCCTTTTTTTTTCTCCCTATATAATTCACATTTGAAAAACGGGCTCCCTCTTTGGATGACATTTTTTTTTTTTTTTGCATGCTGATGAGAAACAGACCTAGAAAAGTTGTAACATTATTGGGGTTTAAGATAAGAAGCGCAGGCTTTTTAAATAGATGACTAATTCAAGTAAATAAAAAAAAAAGTTCACAAATGTGTAAAAGTTCATAAATAACAAAATTTTTTTAAAAAGAGAGTATACATGCATGTGTGTTTTTTCCGCTTCACATGATGACAACCCCAGTCAGTCTTGGCTGAGGTGATTTGCATGAGAAAAAAAAGAAAGAAAAAGTTTTAGTGCATTTGGCCATTGTGAGGAATGAAGAGTTCCAACAGTTAGGGCCTACGGAGAGTGAAAGGAGTAAAGAATGGATGAGCCTATTCAGCTCATTCAAGCTTCAGTTCGGGGGAGACCCATAGTGGCCATGTCACTTTCATCTCCACAGCCCCGGCCCCTGGGTGCTGTTGTATGGATGCTGCTGGAGCCCCCGTTTTCACACATCGCCTCTCTGCACAGGCCCCACTTTATTGATCTGGTTCCCTTCTTTTTTGCCTCTTTTCTGGAAGTCCGCAGAAAATTTAATGAACCAAATACTGGAAAAGGAGTGACTGTGTTGTGTGTGTGTGTTGGAGGGGTATAGGGCGAGGAGGAGGAGGAGAAGGGTGGTGGTGGTGGGGGGGTACAGCTTTTTTTGAAAGCAAATACCGATGAAGTCTAGCGTACAGGGACAGAGAGGAGGGTTGGAGGAGAGGGTGAAGAGGGTGAAGTCTGAGTGACTCTGAGGAGGGGGAGGAGCACACCCCACCACCACCACCACCACCACCACCACTCCTGCTGAGTAAACTCAGTAAAATGTTGAGAAGAAGAACAAAAAAAAGGAGAGAATACCTTCCTACCCCAGCCCATCCCACCACGACCCTCGTTTCACTGATCTAACACGCAGTACTGTACCGATGAAGCCATTCAGCGGCCTGTCACCCCCGTGATGGCAGCTGTAAGAAAACGCAGCCTGTGTGTGGGGATGCGGTAGGTGGTGGGTGTGTGTGTGTGTGGGGGGGTGCTTCTGAGGCCTCTGTGGTTTGGCTGAAAAATGTTTGCACTGGAATTTAGTGGCGGTGGATGAAGGGTAGCTGCTGCCGTTTCCCCTTAATCGCTGTGTAAACCTCTGACCTGCTGCTAAACATACTGTAGTTATAGCTACGAGTCATTATCATCCTCACGGTAAAGTCTCATCATCGACGTGTTCTTGGTGATGACCTGTTGTTGTGTTGTACCAACCTTCTTCTCAGTTTTTTCTCATTTAATTTCAATTAGTTGATCTGATACATTTCCCATAATGGAATGACTTTATGCAAAGCCCAGAGAATGGATGTTTAGATGGCCGTAGGTGGTGGAGTATGTGGTTGCGGTTATGTTGAGGCAAAAAAAACACTTAGATTTAGAAAAAAAAACATCACAGTTGGGCTTAAATCTTCAGTAGGCAACATTTTTTGGCATCATTGGGCAAAAATCCCCATAATAACCTTTCAGCATATTGTAATTCAAGTGTTCTGAGAGATAACTAGACTTCTGCTCCTCCTCATGGCTCTGTTTTCAGGCTTTAAAACATCTAGCCCGTGACGGTAGACTTTGACCAATCACAGGTCATTTCTAATATCGGACCCATCCGCCTCCCCTCCATCCCGCCATCAGCAGTCTCTCTCACTTTTTATTTTACATCACTAGCTCTGAGCATAGCATATTCATGCGGCTGTGTTTACATTGCAGTTAGTACAGACTACATGGTCTATAGCAAGAATGGTGTTCTTATTGCATGTGAAGTTACTTACAAATTGCATTGTCATTTTCATACGCTATCTGGTGAGAGCGGGTTGATTTCCCGTAATGGAGTGACTTTATAGGCAGTCCAGAGAATGGCTGTTTGGATGGCCATACTGTAGGTGGTGGAGTAGCATAGTTACAATGCTGCATCATGTCTTGTGGCTGCAGTGCATTCTGGTCTGCTGAGAATGTAGAAACAAGCTTGCTATAAAGGTTTCTGATTGTCTACCTGTCTTCTACCTGATGAACACATGCAGGTGTGAAATGGTGAATCTTGCTCTTGAATTTGGAGATGGATAAATACATTTCTGCTTCAGGTCTATCAAAGATATCTTGCATTTTTTAGCTCTTTTGTTAAGGTGAGACACTACAGACAAAAAACAATTCTGGTTCATTTTGAGATTTCAGTCTTTTTTCAGACTAGTGGAAAGAAAACGTCCAAATTCCACATTTAGGTGTTTGTTTTCCTGCGTTGTCTGTTTGCATCTGTAGATTTCTCCTAAATTCATCCAAAGTAAGCATTGCATAATGGCTCATTTGCATATTTAAACATAACATTTCAGAAAACTCGTAATACAAAAAAAATATTGTCTTAATGTCAGTAACCAGCAGGAGAAGTTTCATAGTGATATCTATTAGTTATTTTTTGTTACCCTATTCACCTGTGGTGTCTCCCCTTTATTTTAGGCAAACAGTAAAATCAGTATTCACAACTTGAGAATCAGCAATTGTTTGCTACTTTTACTTAATCATTTTAACAAATAATGATTAATGGTAACAAATATTGTTCTATCATCAGTGATCCGAGTGGGACTTTGGCTGTCGGGGTGTGTTGTGGATTGACTCATGTGCAGGGATGAATTGATGAGACTTTAATGGCCATTTAGGGGGCTGTAAAAGGCAAGCTACGTGTCGGGCGATGCCACAGCGATCTCTCACAGTCAGCCTGCACTTCAGACGGAGAGACGAGTGGGAGAGCGAGAGAGAGAGATGGCCGCTTACATTCATCTGTAGAGCCCTTCACTGAATCCCCATCTCCTTTGCTTTTGGCATGCAGGCACGGCGGCTGGACAATCCCTGCTTGTTTTAACGCCTCTTGTTTCACTCCCCCTCGAAGCATCCTGTTCATTCTCCCTCAAGTGTGTGAGGTTAAATAGGCTCACATCATATCTGGGTTGGGGTTTGCACATTTCCACCCTCCTCCTGCTCCCCCCTCTTTACACTAGAGCAGCTATGAGTGGCCACTCCAATCCCAGAACAGAAACTGAGGTCACGCTGGATTGTACCACTGCCGTCAAAAGAACATGTTCACGCCATAAGGCCTCTAAAAAAACACATGTCGTTGAGAAACGGCCGGCGGAGCCTGATGTGCATTTAACAAGCCATTTTAATGGCTGTATGGTAAAATAACCGACAAGCTCATTACAGGCCGATTGACCTCATCAATCACCGGAGGCGCTCCCCTTCGTCTGGAATTGCAGCGGAAACAGTATTTCCACGTCATGCAACGAGGTCTTAACAACCCTCTCCCTATGCCGGCGCCTCTGTAATTCTCACACTGCAGAAGGACCTCAGCCAGCGCCAATATCTCCAAAAGGGAGGAACGCTCCAACAGATTGAGTCTTGTATATATACAGTGTACTCTGTGTGATGCATGATGTGTCATCACCGGCACGGCGCAGAGATCTTCCCATCATGTCTTTTCCCAACTCCGCACTCACTCCTTTACTCGCATACTGACTCATCGGAAACCCAGTTTCCCAAAAGCATTTCAGCAGTAACCTCATCATTGTCTATCGGCCTACAATGGAACAATGGTGCTGGTAGCTCTGGGGTGTACTGGGGGGACCCTGCCCAGGTCACGAAAGGTCAGTTCATTTGTAGGAGGGGGGATGGTGAAGCTAATTTCATTATCTCAACACAAGATAAACTCCACAGACAATGGGAACTAAAGACGTTGTTTTATCCCGACGCTTTGAATCTTCTCATTTGGCTTCACGGTTCAACAATTTTAGAGCTGCAATGAGTTTTGCACTCTTTGCTTTATTTTTTAAGAAACAAAATTCACACAATTCTCTAGCTCTAGCTTCTAAAAATGTCCATGTTTGCTGATGTCTTCTATGGCGGCACACTGAATATCTTTGGGCTCTGGAAAGGTATTGTGGGATTTTTCACCATTTTCTTTAGGGCTGTCAATCGATTAGAATATTTTATCGTGATTAATCGCATTATTTTTTATCTGTTCAAAATGTACCTTAAAGGGAGATTTGTCAAGTATTTAATCCTCTTATCAACATGGGAGTGGGAAAACATGCTGCTTTATGCAAATGTATGTTTCTATTTATTATTGGAAATCAATCAACAACACAAAAAAATGACAGATATTGTCCAGAAACCCTCACAGGTACTGCATTTAGCATAAAAAATATGCTCCAATCATAACATGGCAAACTGCAGTCCAACAGACAACAACAACTGTCAGTGTGTCAGTGTGCTGACTTGACTATGACTTGCCCCAAACTGCATGTGATTATCATAAAGTGGGCATGTCTGTAAAGGGGAGACTCGTGGGTACCCATAGAACCCATTTACATTCACTGATCTGGAGGTCAGAGGTCAAGGGACCCCTTTGAAAATAGCCATGACCGTTTTTCCTCGCCAAAATTTAGCATATGTTTGGAACGTTATTTAACCTCCTTCGCGACAAGCTAGTATGACATGGTTGGTACCAATGGATTACTCAGGTTTTTTAGTTTCATATGATACCAGTATTTCACTCTAGATTTAAAACTGGTGTACTGGCGTTAAAACAAATTTGCGTTAACGCGTAAACTGCACCTTTAAAGTGGAGGAACCCTGTGTAGCATGGCAGTCCTGCATCAACACTAACTGTTGGTTGACAAAACAGGCAATTTTAAGACATCATTTTGATCTTAATATGAGAGCTCATGGGTGCTTTCATCTGGTAAATGAAGTGCTGGCTGGCAGTTGTAAAAAGATGATCAGCTGTTATAGTGCCATCGGGCAGACTATAAGGAGAAGGATCATGATCTCCCTTCCACTGTATCATTAACACTTCCTCATCAAACAGCCCAACAGGCTTCGCTATGTGACTGCGATCTATTGAGATAGAGTGACACACAGGCTAGCAGACAATGGCGTATTGTCTGCGCTGTTTGCCGCGGGCCTTAATCTGATGCAGAGGCAGAGATTGGGGTCTATGCAGAGGCCACTGACAACAAAATGCAGCCAACATACAGAGAAAGAAAGCAAGAGGGGAGGGAGGTGGGATCTGTTTGTGCTCCTAACTCTGGGGTTTGCGTTGGGAGGGGAGAGGGTAACGGGTGAGTAAGTTATGATTTACACTCGGCCCTCCCATAGCTACAAAGTCGACGCGGCCTCTAGGGCAGGGCGGTTGGGCTGCTTTTCTTACGTTTCCATACGATGGGAGATATTAGATTCCAAATGGCGCTGACTCAGTGCCAGGCCACAGTCTCCTCTCAGATAGAAGCCGGAGACAAGAGACGGAGAGACCAAGTTGTGCTTGGATATATAGAGACATGTGGTTGTCTTTAGCAACAAGCTCCGCAACTTTCCCCCTCCTCCCTCTCAACGTGTCTGTTGCTGCCATCATCATCATCATCATCATCTCCTCCTCTCTCTGTTCCATCAATCTCTCGGTCTCTCGCCCTGGCTCTGGGCCAAAGGGAGCTCATGTTTTGTAATCAGCTCATTAGAGAGAAAGTGGGATGCAAACCGTGCTGGTTACGTGCAGGGCCATATTTGCGCTCGGTTGTTTCACATTGTGAGACTTGGGTAATGTCAGGCTGCTCTCGGACTGAACTCAGCGGTGTCAACAGGTGGTCGTAGCGTAGCAAAGCATTCCAGGAAAAAGAAGTTGGTGAAGACAGCAGAACATCTACATGCATGACATTCTTCTTCTCAGTGGGGAAGGCTGCGAGCATAGCAATAAAGTACACATTACTCTTCATACAGAAGTAAGAAGTATAGGGTCTGTTCAAAATGTGGAAGAGATTTGTCAAGTATTTAATACTCTTATCAACATGGGAGTGGACAAATAACTTTGACTGCCCCTAGTAAGAAGGCAGCAATATTAAAATGGTTAGGCCTATATTAACACTTACCTGGTGTTTAGAAGTGGTTGTAATGTGGCTCTTGATTGATTACATTTAGAGTCTGATATGCCTAAGACTGCCCCACTAAACCAGATCAATTAGAGCACACAATTAAAGGGGCACTCTACACACTAATTTTAAACACAAGTTCCAGTGTACTTGTCATGAGGAGTACTGCTCAGCTTGTGAAGATAGTATCATGTCTTCTGTGGCAGAGGAGCTTTCTAATCATCAGTCCGGGCTTAGAGACTATACAGAAAGCCAGTTTTACAAACTGGGGCTGTGGAGATTCAAAGATGTTTGGCATTTACCAGCTATCAAGGTTGTAATGAGAAAATATAGTTGGTTGCATTATGGGTAATGTTTGTTTTTTTTCCATCCAGTGGACTAAACGACAGGATTTTGATTGTTCTTTTCCTTTTTTAAACTCTATCTTGCGAGTCCACCAACTTTATAGAAGTGCAATAGCAGTTAGGGATGTCACATACCAAAAATTTAGTAGTCGATACCAATATAAGCTAAATTCCACGATTCCCGATACCTAATTTGATACCACGGTAAGAAACAAAAGCACAACAATAAACCCCATTTACTTCAACATTCACTCCTTTAATACTGGTTTATGTTAAGAAGTTAAACAGGTCATAATTCTCTCTCTAATATCTATTTTATATTGCTGTGAAAACATCTCCTTCAAACAACTGGATTTATTTAAGTTCCTCACCAAAGCTACATATTACAAGATTACCTATGAACACATCATGATAACGTTATAATTATGATTTAACTTCACCTCATTTTTACTGAATAGAGCCTGAATGTATCACTATGTAACTCAATGCAACCTCATTATATATATATTAGCTGTTAGCTCTGTTCTTTAACTAAGCAGGACTGTGCTGCTCACCGGCATAACAGCTAGTGTTACTAGCTCTCCTCCTGTCGATTTCAATAGGGATTTATTCTTCCCATTGTAGCATTATCAGGGAATTTTTCCTATCGGTCCCTGGACGATGAGACGGAGTTTGTTTCAAGCCAAGGTAAAAACCGTCAAGTACCGTCATGTTTTCAGAATTTTGGCATCAATTTGGCACCAAAGTATCGGTTCTGGTGACATCCCTAACAGTAATATTGCAATAGACTTCCCCTCTAATATGGGAAATGTGTGAACGTGCCTACACTGGTGATTTCAGAAAGATCTCCTTCCTCAATAAAACATCTAAACAATGCTAACACGGTTAAACCTCCCTTTCTTAGTCCTCCTCCAGTTGGTGCATCTGGCTAGACACAGCCCGGTTGCTCTGTTGAATCTCAGCTGGTTACATCTCGTTTCTATCCCCTCTTTTTCTTTTCAAGCATTTCATTACAGCAAACTCAGGATTTAGTTGTTCTCATTTACAACAGTAGGAGCATAACATAGTCATTTAATTGCGCTAGGCTTAGTGTGAACAGAAGGATGAAATGGTGAGAAAAAGACACATTGGCCGGCTTAGTGTGGACATAGTTAGTTCCAATTACCACAACATCTCACCTGGTGACACGCTCTGACAGCTGCTACTGGCAGGTCCTGAGCCAACACAAACACATACACTGATATCCCACCGACTTCAAGGGAAGTCCCCCTCCCGTCACCAAAGGCCTGAGATCTGACTTGGCCGTAGTAGCACCTGGCTTGTACGGGCCAGCAGCAATGAACAACCGCAGACTGTCAGCTATCACGAGCACTTCTGCTGGAGTGGGGGAATTCACCGCAACAATGTGGAAGTTGCACCGCAGTGAAACCTGAGTGCAGCAAATGCCAACTTTGATTCGGCCAAATCTTTACTCACTGGCTTGTAGGCATCACCGCTGTGGTTCTGCAGAGGAACACACGCACGCATGCACGCACATACACAAAGCCAGTTTTGCTTAAGTAGTTGCGAGGTTATTGACAGCTGGAGCAGTCGAGAGTAAGTGCTAACAACACATTTAGGATGAATGGCCCAGTCCAAATGGTTCAGAGAGGAAGCTCGACTCAGCAGTGTGCAATGTGGCACCAGTGACAGCTGTGACACACACACACACACACCTCCATTACATGGTTACAGGGTCAGTTTAGTGTTCATTCAGCTGTGACATGTCAGCAATAAAAACATCACAGTCTTAAACTCAAGATATATTTTTATGTTCAAGGAATCTGCCTGTTCATTTTTCTATGAATAGTTCAGGATGTAAAATGATCGAAAATATAGAAAAATGCACGTCACAATTTCCCAGAGCCCAAGCTGACAAATTTAAATTGTTTTTCAGTTAACTTTACAATTACATACATCTGAGATGATCATATCAAATATGGACGTAGTCTCCGTGATGTCTCCCCCAAAGAGAGAAGAGCCGTTGTGAAGCTCGAAGTGGCCCAGTGACGCGGCACTTAATATGAGCCTTAATATGACTTAAGCAGGTGAGTTATATAAAACTTCACCCCCGTACAGTTGTTACGAATGAGGATATTAGCTATAGAGACCAATTTTTTTTTTTTGTACTAGTCTGCAAACATGTTTATTTCTGCTGTAAAGTTGGGCATTTTAACATGGAGGTCTATGAGGATTGGCTCCCTTTTGGAGCCTCAAGTGGCCATTTGAGGAACTCCGCGTTGGCTTAATTTTTCAGCACCAGAGGTTGCCGCTTGGAAATGAACAGCAAATATTAACATTTAGCATTTTTAGCCACATCAGCGGCATGACTCAAAGGATGTTAACGTCTGTCGTTCGCTCCACACTAAATATCTCAACCACTATTGGATGGATTGCCATTTGACTTTGTCCAGACATTTCTCAGAGGATGAAGATAACTGATTTTGGTGGTCCCCTGAATTTTTCTCTAGTGCCACAATGAGGTTAACATCTGTGTTTTTTAGTGAATTGATAACTCTCACCATCGATATTTCAATATGTTCAAATACCTGTAAAACTAATAGCCACCTCCCCCATGGCTGCAGACTCTTAGGTTAACTGATTATCAAACATGTCTGTAAATTTTCTGTCAATTTATTAACCACCTAACTGGTCCAGCACCTCAAACATCCTTCTGTAACCACCTGTCTGTACATCTGTTAATGAGGATCATGTGTATACGATACCCTTGCGTCGCTATCTGCTCCTTCACTGCAGGTTTTTTTATTCTCTGAAGACAAAAAAAACCCAAATTGCATCCATGTCGATTCCTCCCTGCCCGGGACTGTGTGTAGGCCATGAGCTCCACATCTGTTTTCTGTTGGTCGAGGGAGACGAAGAGATCAACCACAGGATATTGCCTTTACTAGCAGGAAAGGTCAGGTTCAGGGGTGGGGTAAGAACTCATCCACAGGGCTTTTCTATGCTGTTTTAGATGCCTTTTATATTACATCAGTTGTTAGCTGCTCATTATTCTCTAGCTTCTGCAATCCACTGGATGATTGGGTTTTGGTAAGGGATTTGAGTCCCCATGTGCAGTTGGCAGATTGTAAAGATTTGGAACGGATAGAAGATTTATTTTAAGATTTTATTTTTTTAAAATTTACATGATTAAAAACAGGATTTACATGCAGCATATGGAGAATATTGCTCAACGTCAATGTGATCAATAATTTTGGATTGGAATTTGAATCACCCGCAGGTTAAATTTCCCTTACTTTCCAATTTCCTTTAGTTGCTGAGCCACATGAAGCACTTAAATGGCATACCTATAGAAAACCTGCACCCTGGTTTGAGAAAAGATATTGTGGCAATACTCTCGTTCCCGCTTGAGTGAGCGTAATCTATACATGTGTGACAGCCTGTAGTGATGTTGTTTCAACCTCTGAATCAGACTAATGGCTAATGTGTTGCTGTCAGACCTCTCACAATCTACCTCATGACCTTTTAGACCTGAGCTTCAAATCCTCACAGGGAGACACTTCTCCAGAGAGTGATTCACTCGTGGAGAATGTGCCCTGTCCCAGTCTAAACTTGTCTTCTCCCAGAGGTCTCTGAAACCTGCCGTCCATAGCGGTGTGTCATCTGTCAACATAAACATTCTCAGTCTGATGTGAATTGTTTTGCGATGGTGTCATGATAATTTTGCTAGATTTTTAGATTTCAATCGGTTTACAAAGGTACGAAGTAATCATCAAATAAGACATTGGCAAAAAGATATACAGTGAAATCATTATTGATATTGTTGGTGTCCTCTAAACGTCTTTAAACCTGCAATAACAGATTGTTTGGCCACTTGGGGGCAGCAGGAACACGCTGTAAATACAACAACATATTATCATCTTTTAACTTTTTAGCATACAAATGCCTATTTACACATCTAGTAGGTAACGCCTCAATATTAGATTTTCTGTCATATTTCTGTCCATCTGGCAGTTGTAAGTTGACTTGTTTTGGTCTCTAACAATCTCTAACTTCTGAGGAAAATAATTGGCTGTGAAGCTGCTAAATGCTCCACTTTGTTCACCAGCTAGTCGCTAACTTTGTCCGCCATTTGGTGCCGGGCAGGCACTTCATAGTGGGTTTCAACAGCTGTTTGCTGTGGCTGAAAACAACGCTGTTAGAGCGGTCAGAGTGAACAAAAACAGTAAAGTTACAGACCGTAAAACAACAACCAAACAAAATTGACTGAGAGGTGCTAAAATGCTCCGTAGATCCTAGAGAAACTGCACAGTTAGGGGATAACTCTTGGTGAGTTTGTCACTACGATTGGTGGTCTAGGATCGTGGTTTGTAGTCAGCTTTGTGTTTCATTGATTTCAAAGAGTTTTCTTTCACCTCGCCATGACCCAAGGGGCGTGTTGATATTTCTTCTCTTCATCCTGACCTAGAAAATGAAGAAAAGTTAAAACATTTAAATGATTGAAGTTGGCAGGAATACAGTTTTAGAATGTGGTAAACCAAAAGTTGAAAGTTTTCAAATGTGGTTTAAAACCTAGAGAATGCAATTTCTGAAGAAACTGTGGTGGGTTTCCTGGCAGCTTGAAAAGCTGGAGGCTAGACTGCATTGCTTCATGTATAGCTGGGTGTTTAAACTGCATTGCTGGGTTAACTTTAAATGAAAGAGCAGCTGAAGGAGTATTGAGTTGAAATAATAGGAAAGCTCATCGCTCAAGGGAATATTGATGGTGATGAAACAATTTGTTCTGGCAATAAAATGAGCTGAAATAGTAGTTTAAGTTAAAATGTTTGTAGGTGTTCTATGACATTTTCATTCAAGTGGTTGTTTAATGACACAGAGATAAGAGAAGCAGTCTAATTAGCCAATCACAATCAGCTGTGTGTCCCCACCTGCAATTAAAGGTTGCCATGGTGATGGTAACTGCTGAGTCAGACAGTTCATGTAATAGTGATTAAGCTGAAACTGTCGCTTATTACTCAAAGATCATAGTTCCTATTGTCTAAATGTTTATATAGTTAGAGAGAGGGGGCTCTGCTGAACACGATGATGTAAAGGATGTGTTCATGGTGTCACAAATGTGGGAAATAGAGCTTGTTAGAAAAGTCATTTTTTGCTTCCCTCTTCTAAATTCTGGTTCCATTGTACATTGTAGTCAATAATGGCACTCCTGTCACTTTGAGGCTCATAGCACTTAACGTGTAACTCATTTTTTATTTTTCTGTATTTTTTCTGCGGAAAGTTTTCCAAAATTGTTAAATATTTCAGAGAGTACGAAAGATACAAACACTAAAAGTAATTTAGATAATGTCCTCAACAGTCTGAAGTTTGAACAAAGTTTCTACATTAAACAGTGTTGAAGTCGTTAGGTGCCAAAAAAACAAGGTTAATAATAAGAAAGAGAAACCAGAAGAAAATATGAGATTGCTTGCTCCAATCCACCAATGAGTACCATTCGTAGTGTAGCAGACTAAAAATGAGCTGTTCTATCTGAGGAAGGAAGTATTTGGTAAGCTGGAGAGAACATTCGGTAAGTTAAATTAAAGGTTTCTCGTGAAGTTGTTGCCAGAGAGTACCAGAGAAAGTCCGGCCAAGGTGGTTAGGGCTGTCCATGTGAGGAGAAAAACAGCTGTATTTTCTATAAATTATGCAAGGAGCTCTCTGGATCCGGATATAGTGAAGGTACAACTGAAGCACAGTGAAACAAGAAGCCCTCGCTCCTACACCTGTCCACCTGTAAATTAAATCTGACGGTTCCAGCGTTCCTCCTGAGTGTAACATTGTTTTTAGCCTTTTTCCCACTTAGGGTGCAACTGGAGGAAGGGTTAAGAGCTGCAGCAGACTGGATGAGTTTCCATATGTATCACAGCTTAAAGACAAGTCTGCCTTAATTCTTTAAGAGTTATTAGTCACAGGAATCTTTCCTCCTGTCATCCTTTCTGTTAGGATATACTATCCCAGCCTGTTTAATGTGTGCCAGTTGGGAATTCAAAGCAAGCACTCTTGACACAAGAGACAGTTGTTCCATCTTGTTGCATAAAGTCACTGGTTTCTTTTATTTAAACCATGACCACAGTCTACCCCAAGCCTTAAACATGCAAAAAGAGATATTTGGTGACTTTAGGACAACAGAAAAGAGCTGTAAACACACGGACATTGACATATCAACACCTTATAAAGTTGATATTGCAAACGTGTTAGTAAATAATGGCCTATTTTACACATGCAGCAGTTATGGAGCAACATTAACAATTATTTGTCATTTGGCAAAACATACATTTGCTCTTCTTTTAGCTTATTCTTTGGTCTCTGCCAACTCCTTAAGGAACCATCTGCCTCTTTAGTTGCTAAATGCCCCACTATGTTTGCCAGCTAGTTGCAAACTTTGTGTGTTGTTTTATTGATCCAATAATGTATGAACATAATTGTCTTGTTCTAGCTGGTCGAGGTGGTTAACTACTTTATATACTGTTATACAACATTCCATCAATGATTCAATATCAGCGATGTTGCAAAGTGGTTCAAAAATCATATTCTGCAAAGAAACCAGCAATTAAAGATATGACGGATGGAGTCGAATTATACAACCCGTTCGCACTCCCAACTCGTCAAATACCGCCGTTTGGTCAGCGCCCCTCAGCATCGGAAACCGACGCACGGAGGCATGTTTAGCAACAGTATGTGACGAACCGGGCTTTGAACTAACTCCAATGTAAACCCGCCCATGGCGTTATTAGACGGTCGGAGCGAGTGACGTAGTATTAAAGTGATACTTGGTTTTCCTCCAGTCTGTGAAATCTTGCAGAACGTCAACTTATTTTGTCACGTCAGTTTTTAGTCACGTGACTCGTCGGTATCGTCCATCCCGTGAGTCACGTGAGTCACTAGTCGCTTGAGTAGAGTCAGTGAAGTTAACGTCAACCACGACTGTTTCCTAACCCTACCTAAGTGGTTGTGTTGCCTAAACCTAACTTCCTTTGTAAACAGAAGTTTATTTTGAAATGACACTATGTAACAAGTGTATATTGACACGCTGTCCCTGGTCCATCCAAAAGTAACGCAAAAGGGGTACCCCGTGCATGGATCTCTGAATCCGAGGGGCACTGACCAAGCGGCGGTATTTGATGAGTTGGGAGTGAGAATGTGTTGAATTATAATATAAATACTCAAGAACAAGGTACAAGTATCTCAAACTTGCAAGTGCTGTAGGTGAGTTACTTTCCACCACTGTCACTAACCAAGTTACTGTCTCACAGTCACAACAAAGGAAAATAATCTCTAGTATAGTAATGCAGCAGACTGGTGAAAAACCTGATCACACGCTATATAAGACTTAGAAAGTCTCAATCGCTTCTCAAAAATAACACGTCAACATCACGTCTGTGATGTGAAAATATGTGAAACAAAACCATATTTTGGTTTTTGATGGTTGTTATGTTAACCTGCATGAGTGTACTTCAGAAACCTGAGTAGAGAGGTCTGCAGGTGGCGTAGGGGCAGGAGACCTCACCTATCTATCTGTGTGTGTGTTTGCCAAGTGAGCAGAGTGTGGGACAGCAGTTGGCAAGCCTGTCATTGTGTATGTGCAAATTCACTGTGTGCACCCGTGTAAATGTGTGTGTGTGTGTGTGTGTGTGTGTGTGTGTGTGTGTGTGTGTGTGTGTGTGCTGCCAGGAAAGAGAGCCTACCAGCATACGGATCACATTGACTGAAAGATAGGAAGGAAGAAAGTAAGAAGAGCAAAGCCTGGAAATCTTCAAAATGAGAGGGCCTCTTTTGATGTGTGTTTGCATTCCTTTCAGTGTTGGTGAAAGGGGAGCTGTTGAACGGTAGTGGAGGAGAGGAACACTTGAAACTGACCGAGGCGCTAAGAAAAACACACACCAGGTCTCATAACAAAAAGTCCTGCGAGTGTGAGGTGGAGGAGGGGGCTGAAGGTAAATTAACAAGAGAGAGAGGAAGAGGAGTTCAGAGAGAAGAAAAGACGAGGCACAGATACTGTTGTCTTTGAGGGGAGACACTACAGGGGAATAGGGTCAAACTTTAAACTAATATCACCATGAAAGTTCCCCTGTTGATTACTGACATTAAGACAATTACAAGTTTTCTGAAAATGTATCTTTAAATATGCAAATGAGGCATTATGTAATGCTAATTTTGGGGGAATTTAGGAGAAATCTATAGACGCAAAAAGACAAAGTAGTAAAATAAACACCTTAATGTGAGTTTTCTGTTCCACTATTCTGAAAGAAGATGTGTTATGGAAGCAAAATAGCCCAACAATAACTGATGTTCTTGCCTGTAGTGTGTCTCCCATCAGAGAAAAGCTGCAAATGGAGCAAGTGACTGTACTGACTTGAACTGTAAATTCATTAGTCAACTGAGGATTCTGACTTTCATCAGCATTCTGTCAGAAAAATAAAGAAGCTACACAAACAAGTGATCCCGCACTGGAAACAAATGGAATTATCTGATCCCCCTTATGATTTTTAAGACTGACCTTGGCAGAAGAAAACATAACAGTGACTTTCCCCATTACCTCAGTCTTTTTCCTGTGCCTCGTGTGGTTAAGTGGCATGTCTGGATGCTCCATCAGAGCGAGGGCTGGGTGGAGGAAAATCAAGATGTACAACATCTGCTATAAACTGTACTCTTCTCTCTTAATATTTACCATTCTGTGCACTAACCCCGCTCAAAAAAAAAAAAACAGACTTTTTCTGCTACCTATTTTCGTGATGAATCATTAAATATAAACCAAAACATATCCATAGTCTTCCCGGAGTGGGCGGACTTAAAGAATTTGTTGAATTTATGAAATACAAGACATATTTCTTGCCATCTGTGTTCACTTCCGTAACAATTAAACCTTGTCAAGTCTTGCACTTGGGGGGAAAAAACAAACGCACACACATGCACGCACACACATGCACACACACAGATTCTTCAGCAAACCTCACTCTGAATGTGTGTAAGATAATTCACTAAAGGCAAAGACATTTCCCAATGGAAAAAAACATCCCGTTTTGTGGCTCAGTGTGGCAGGAAGGAGCAAGAACAAAGCAGCCTCACTGTAAAACTTAGGGTTAAGGTTTCGGATATGGTTTGTCTAGTCTTACAAAAAAAGCAGCTTTGCATTGAAATGAACGAAAATAAATCACTTAAAGCAGTAATCTGGAAGATTCTTGTTTTGGGATTTGGCTACTAAACAGACTTTGCTCTGGTGTTTTTGCTCGGCACTTCCCAGAAATCATTTGGTAAGCAGACAGTAAAGCCGATCCTGGGGCGTCTTTTCCCACGATTTTAAAACTTGTACGTTTTGTTCACCATCACTTCCTGTGACACCAGATGTAGTTTTCATGTTTTGGAAAGTAAGGAATCATCATTTGATGTCTTGGGAGTTTGGGGGGACTGTGTGTATTGTGAGTGGGGGGTAATCCTGCTATCTGAAGTCCCCAGCCTGTGGTCACATGGCACAAGATGGTTGGGAAAGGAGAAGGTGTGTGTGGAGAGGAGGGGGTTGCTTATCCTGTTTGTGCTGCAACGGGCTGCCCAGCCAACCAGAAGATGAGAAAAGAAGTGCACCCTTGTTGTTTGTTCGCCTTTGGCCCCTGCCATCTGTCCGCTTGGTTCCTGACACCTGTACCAGCCTGTCAGAGCTGGGCTTCCCTGTCATCAGGGGCAACACGGGTTTGGCCTGTAGGGAGACACCGGGATGGGGGGTGGGGGAGGTAATGTAACAGCTCCACAGAATTAAGGGGGGTCAGGGTGAAGTTGGGGCCACTTTTTGAGAAATGAACTCAAATCTAGCAGTTTTATTCAAGCCTGGTGCTCACTAGAGGATTTTCAAATCTTAAAACTGATAACTGATAACGACAGATTTAACCTTTTTTTATTTTAATGGTAAGAACACACTCACCAGACGAGTCAGTCAAGATGCAGGACCACACACTTGGTGTTTATTAGGGGTGGGGAAATTTGATTATTTGTTTCATTTGAGTCTATGTGGAGGTAGAAGGAAGTTACCGCTTTTATTGTTGTAGTCTCAGTAACGTGACGTCACATCCGTTCCATATCCGTCAACCAAAACAAACCGCAGCGAGCCGAAACGAGAAAGTATAAAACGTTAGAGGGTCTGCATGGATACGACCTGCACCCTCCCATTTTATAATCCAAAGTGGTAAATGCTACACATCCAGTAAAGGATGGAAACACTTTGTGTTTCACACATTACCAGGAAAAGCAGAGTTATGTCTTTATTCTTTGATTTTGGGGTTGCTGGAAAAAATGTAATAAATAATTCCTGACAATAATGATATATTTGACTTCAGGACATTTCTGACTACATACATGCTGAAAACCAAACATTTTTACTGTATCAATTTAGATATTTTCCAAAGTAAAAGACCCTAGAAGTGTATGATTCAACTTTTTCTTATGGTCTAGTGGTAAAAAAATGTAACATAAATCGTAATATGGAATCGTAATACTTGTAGAATGGCAATACTTAAAAATCACAATACATATCGAATCGGCACCTAAGTATCGTGATAGTATTGAATCAGGAGATCGGTGAATCGTCCCAGCCCTACTGTTTATACTAAACGATTTCAGGGTGGCGGTTCCAGGGACCTGGGATTTCACAGAGACTCGCGTGATCAAATGTGACTCAGAAACAAACAAACATGTCAAGTCCTCCTTTCCTGCCGTCCACCTGGAGACAAAAGTTCTATCAGTGCTGCTGGCAGCCATGTTTCTGTTCTTCACAAGTACGCAACATCTGGTTGGTGATGCCTACTGATCAGCTCACTCATTGGCTATTGTGGGTTTCTGCTCAATATTCCATCGCTGTTCCTTTCACGCTTCAGGATTTAAAATGGGCAGGCTCTGATCCAGGCGGTACCATTAAGATTATGGCTGTAAACCAGTCACACTATAGGGTCATTTTATGGGAGATTATCAGAAGGAGCGTGATCAGACCCAAAATCTGCCAAATTATCCTCCAGACAGTTTTTAGATCTAAAAACTAAACTCCGCCTGCTGATTCTGTTTTTTTTAATTATTATTTTTAAATGACCTTTACAGGTGCTTGTACCCCAAACCTCCTCTCATCAAAATATTGGCTCGAGGTTCAGAGGCAATTGAAAAGCAAATAGTTGGCATGCTGTAAAAGCATGGAAAGAGCTATTAATGCGGTGCCAGATGTTCATCAGGCGGTGACGTTAAGGGAGGATTCTCAGTTATTTTTAAGGGGGCAGCCTGCTTGAAAGGCGAACTCTGTTGCTGTGAGCACTAGTGTGTTCATGGGCACATCTTATCTTTGCCAAGAGGGTTCACTACCAAAAAAAAGAGCCTGTTTTCTGGCCAACTCCGAATAAGATAAAAGCCCATGAAAGAGCACATTAAATTCTATCACAAAGGTGATGTCAGAGTGACGGAGTTCTCTCCAAGACGAGACTCAAGGACGTTTTTTGGCACCAGAAAAAAAAAAGAAACAGATGCAGCCTAAACCTGTTAGTCACCCACCTCTAATCGGCTTACACTGGCTCGGTGACAGGCGACTGGCACCTCCGAAGGGTCACAGACATGGCTGCTAATACACACACGTCACAATAAAGGATGACATGTTGGATAGCCACATGAAACCAAAAACAGCACTTCACACATTCGGCAAGCGGTAACCAGATCACTGAACAATTACGTTTACCTTTCAATGACAGTATCATTCCCAGCACTCATAGTTATGTATTTGTGTTTCCATATTCTCATACCCTCAAAGAGTGTTTTTAATGTCCTTTGATCCTTTTTTTTAATGGTCTTTCTTTCAGCCAAAAATCACATTTGTTTCCTGACTTGAAAAATTAATTGCTGTTTCGGGGTGTTGTTTGTGTCCTTTGGGCACAAGTCAGGTCATAAACACTTTTGTTTTATAAGACTTGAGACTGCAAAAAGGATTTCCTGTAAAGTTCAGTTAAACTGACTTCCCCATAGCTGCCAACAGGTGCGAGGAGCGAAGTGAAGTGCTTCGTTCCGATGCCCCAAAGCATTCAGATGCAGACTAAAATGTTTTTTGTCCAAACATGGAAAGAAGTCCTTTCCCCCTCGCACCTGTGAAACATGAAGTCACTCCCCCCCCTCTGATCACATCCACTCGGCTCCGTCTCGCCGTAATGTCATCTCAGCGTTCTGTCAAAGCACGCTGACATTTTCACGGCGGCGTCTGAAAGCAGGTGGAAAAGCGCTGACCACCAGCTAGCTGGAGAGTGTGGAATGACCTCTCACTCCCTCCCTCCCTCCCACACCACCGCGGGACTGGGTAGTTGTTTGTTCTCGGCAGAGGATGATCTTGTAGGTCCCACCAAGTCAAACAAGTGGCACGCTGCCAAGTCATCGAGCCATTCACACAGACATGAGGAGGTATTGACACAGCGTGTGTGTGCGTGCGGTTAAAACCTCAGCGCTGAGGGCCACTCACATTTACTATTGGAACAGAAGAGGACTGTGAAGTCGTTACATCAAACTGAGAAACCTGTCTGTGTGTTCAGAGCCTGACCCGACATTAGTTACACTGACAGAATGAATACATACAAGTCACAGTGTAAATGTTGTAATACGCTTCAGTTTGAGTTACTACATTGAAAAAAAAATAGATAATTTAACTCTCTTGCTTCCTAGTTGGTCTGGTGTTTCACCAAAAAAGTGAAATATTTAAGAATACTTGATATACTTAATACTGATCAAATGTGAGTCAATATTCTCTTTCTAAATAACGCTCCAAACTGGCGCTAAATTTTGGCGAGAAAAAACTGGCATGTCCATTTTCAAAGGGGTCACTTGACCTCTGACCTCCAGATCAGCAAATGTAAATGGGTTCTTTGGGTACCCACGAGTCTCCCCTACAGACATGCCCACTTTATGATAATCACATGCAGTTTGGGGCAAGTCATAGTCAAGTCAGCACACTGACATACTGACAGCTGTTGTTGCCTGTTGGGCTGCAGTTTGCCATGTTATGATTTGAGCATATGTTTTATGCTAAATGCAGTACCTGTGAGGGTTTCTGGACAATATCTGTCATTGTTTTGTGTTGTTAATTGATTTCTAATAATAAATATATACATACATTTGTATAAAGCAGCATATTTGTCCACTCCCATGTTAATAAGAGTATTAAATACTTGACAAATCTCCCTTTAAGGTACATTTTGAACAGATAAAAAAATGTGTGATTAATTTGCGATTTATTGACTGACAGCCTTAGTAAAATGAGAAAGTTTGCTCTGGCCGGAGGGCGGTGTTTGGTTTTAGCTAGACTGTTTTCGAGCAGTGACTGTCAGCTGCTTTAAAGACTGTTTGGATTGGTTGTTTTCCTTTATTATTCCATTATGAGCGCAGGAGGACACAGAGGAACATGAGGATTTTTCACAGATTATCTGTCTCATGCACTATTGTCAGGATATAGTGACCGTTTTATAAAAAAAAGCTCACATGAACTTCCATAGCGTCACCAAGTGTCTTCGCTGGACCTGGTGGACATGTACCGCTGGATTTAACATTATAGATATTATTTTATGACCACTGACTATTCATGTAACAATTTAGCCACAAATTCACAGGCTGACCGTACACGGTCCACACATATACTCGGTTTTGAAGTCTTGTTTTTCTGTTGCACGGTGTTCACAGCCAAGATGGAATATTTGACCTAACAGCAGTGTCTCTCTCCTCTCTCCAGGTTGTGACGGAACTTAAAGAGCAGCATGGAGACTTCAGCTCCAACAGCCACTGAGAAGAAGGAGTGTAAGGGTTCAGGTCTGGATGGAAGCAGCTTCTCAGAAATCCCAAAGAAGCCCTCGCCCACCACTCTGACCAGAGGTACAGTCATTTACCCTTTCTACTAGATATTTAACATAGTGTGGACATACGGTAGGTATATTACCCATAATTGCTGCAGAGTGATTAACAAGTGTTAGCAAGGTCATTTGGTAATTTGGTGAGAAAGCCGGCAGTACTTCAGCCCTCTTCATTTGAAACACTATTACAATATAGCACTCTTGTATCCTTTTGTTTTTCTGTAGCATCATGTTCTCTGAAACATTACGGCCAGTCACACAAGTAGCCGGGTTGCACATGAAATGAGTTAGACCAAGAGATAGGGGGCCGCATGTATCAGAGATGTCAGAGAATGGATGATGAAAAAATGTTATAATGAGGTCGAAAGACCTTGTTCTCACCTCCCGAGTGTAAATTTCATGAATTACTAAAGAAGGCTGGCGTAGCAGTGGACGACATGGTGTATGAGAGTCCTCGGATAAAGGCCGGGCGGAGGGAGGCACCTTTGAAATGCTAAGAAGATGTCGTACGACATTGTGGCGTTAGCGGTATTTCTGCTTAATGATGGGCTTGGTGGCCTGCCACGAGAGGAGCCACGCGCATTAATTGTTCAGGGATGCGGGGTGAGAAACTAGGACGTTTCAGTGCGCCCTCCCTGGCACCTCCACAAAGAGGCCACAAGTTTTTCAAACCAGCAAAGAAAAAAAAAAAGAAAACATTGCACTTGCCATGACATGAATTATTTAGTCATTTAGTTATGACCATTGTGTGTTATGTAGGCTGCGGTGGTTGAATTTTCATAACCTTGCACCACTGGAAAAAAAAAAAAAGTAGTCTGCACCCATTAGGGCTTATTTGTGCTTGTGTGGTGGTAGTGCCGAGGTTGCAGGGTGTGCAGATTCTCACTAGAAAGGGGTCATAATTAAAAGATGAGAGCTCATGTTTTCATTAGTGAATGTGTGATGAAAACTTCTCATAACGAGGTTTGAGGACCTTGTTCATGGCCTCAGAGGTACCGGTGTTATGAATTACTAACGCCTGCTGGTGGAGGCGGCTGGTGGACACTGAAACCCCCTCAGGACGACACACTGGCATCATCTGAGGGGCCACTGCAGGAACATATCGCTCAAGTTGCTTTACTGTTTAATGAAGGGCCTGGTGGCCTGCCATCACAAAGCTCACTTTTTGTCACACGGGGGAAACAGCAAAAAGTAGGACGTTAGTATGTCATTAGATAGTTTTAATGCTCTGCTTTTGTTTCCAATTTGATTATTCTTTCTTTTTTATTTGAACTGGTTCTCAAATTAGTATGCATGGGGAAACAAAAAAAAAAATGTGGGGCAAATGTGAATAAATCAAGTAGCTTGGAAACATTCTTTGTAAGATGTCACAATCTGGCTTACTTAAAAGGTCCTCTTTTATCCAGCTTACTTGTATTTGAAATGGAATTGCAAAGTACTCCGAGCGACTACATTAAGCTTGAAAACCACACAATATAATAGTGTAACCTAAGCAGAGACATCCTGAGAACATCTTGTTCACCCCCATCCCGTTGTGTCAGCTGGCCACGAAACCTCATAACTTGTTTCACGAGAGCTCACTTTGCTTGTGTTTCATAGAGACATGCCTTGCCTTGTTGAACTTGTCTTTGTCTGTGTGTGAAGACATAATGGAAGTGTGTCTGTCTGGCCACTAATGCAGAGTGTGTGTCAGGAGTCCAAGGGGGAAGTGGCATAAAAGGATGCTGGCATGAAAAGTGCAAGTCGGTTCGATCCATACGATGGGAATCTTCTTTCTCGGGGCCTTGTTAATGGTTTTAAATGGGCGCCCACATTCTGTGTGACAGCCTGCATCTGTCTGGCAGCTACGGGGCGTGCTTCCACAGGCTGGGCCTTCGCAACCCGACTCCCAGGCCCCGGGGATTTACGAGTCTGCGTCGGCTTGTGCTTTACCATGTCAGAGTAACATGTGTCCAGATTAGGTACCAGGACTGTAAAACATCTCACGGTTTCAAAGGAATACCTGTGATTGATGCACCCCCCTCCTCCTCCCCACCACTTCACACCATGAGACTAGCATATGGACGCTCAGATGTGCCGCGCACCGAGAGGAAGACCGACCGCTTTCAAACACGGATCTGCCAACTTGTTGTTTTACGGCCCCTTATTATATTCCAGAGAAAGTTTGCCAAAGAGAATTTTTCCACCATCCCTCACGTTGGTGTTGACTGTACGAGGCCAGTGGAGCAGACAAGCTCGCTAACACTCTGATTATTTTCTACCTAAGCAGTGTGTCGTATTCATCCGTCTTCTAGAGTCCGGCCGTAGCTCCGGAACTCCCGACAGAGATTGATGTTCTTCAGCGTAAGAAACACATTGTCCACAGATAATTATTCACAGCTTTGATGTATCTAAGGAGGATGCCAATGAGAGGCGCCACAAAAAAAATAATGTCCTCACCTTTGTCAACACTTGCCGTCTTGCTTGTACTCAAACAAGAACACGGCATTAAATCACCCAACCTCCAGTTTTTTCCCCCGTGAAAGTGGATCGGTCGCAAAAGACCTGACTGGGAGTGGTCACTGTGGCGCAGATGGATGAAGAAGAGAAGTGTGGTATAATTAGTGTTGCCGGGAGTAGATAAGGAGCTGTGTGTTAATCACGGCCATAATGGCTGAGATGGAGCTACAGTCTGAAGGGTCTCCACTGGGGTCTCCGCACTGGCCACAAGGCCTTTCTCTGGAGCGGGTCATGCCCCCCCACCCCCCCAACCCTCCACCCCCCTCCGGCAGAGAAAAATGTCCCAGTGCAAAATAGACCCCCTCCTCCCCCAAGCTCCATCCCCATCCACAGGCCTACTCCAAAGGGACAGCCACTAATCTTCCTGAGAAAGAGATTTCTGCCTTTCTTTCTATGCTCCTAAATGAGGCTCTTACGCTGCTGTGGTTCCACAGACCGGGTGAGAGGTGGAGGGGGTGAGTGGGTTGGGGTTATGCAGGGGATGACCGCATTCAAGCCAGACCCCTGTGCCCCCTTTGGTTTAACTCCTTGGCCCTCCAACCTCAGCTGAAAGAATCAGAGAATCCATCTCTTGAAGTATTCTACTTAGCAAAAAAGAAAAAAATGCTGTTCTTCACAATGGCCGTGATACTCTGTAACATCAGGGAAGAGTTCATTATTTTTTGACCAAGGCGAACAAACGTGGGAGTTAAGTGTGCAGTGCAATGCGACTTTTATCATGTATCTTTGCTATTTAAAGAAGCACTGCCGATACGAGGCTGTACGTACAAGAAACACGTCCCCGGAGGCCTCCAAAACATGTCATGGATTTCATTTTTAGTACCCGTTCGTATCCCCCGGTGTTGAGAAAGAATCAGCTCGATCAGGTGTCATCTACAGTAACATTTTGTAACAGCATATCAATAAATGCCTCTCTTGATACTTGAGAAGACCTGAGAGCAACAAGCTTACAGGAAGGCCTATTGACCAAGTCCCAGTGTTGTTTATTTTCCTGTCAGGGTCTATAGCCGCACACTATCAGGAACTCACCGCTGTTGTCCTCCAAGAATGACTTCCAAGAGAGGCTGATATTGTTTCTGTCCCGGAATGACTTTCAATTTATGGCCTTCATCATCTGCAGAGTCAGTTTACACTTCTTTGTGCCTGATATGTCCAGTATGTGCACTTACTGCTCACGTCTAATGCAGCATTACATCCATTTTTTATGCCTCCATGCCGGCGACAGTTGTGTGTCCCATTCTCATGAATGCAATATCTCAGGAACGCCTGGAGAGAACTTCTTCAAATTTGGCACAAAAATGCACTTGGACTCAAGGATGGACTGATTAGAACTTGGTGGTCAAAGGTCAAGGCCACTGCGCCCTCACAAAACATGTTTTTGGCCATAACTCAAGAATTCACATGCCAATTTTGATGACGGAGGCATAAAACTGCGAGGCGGTAATTCTAGTTTTTCATACCCATGATCCCTGTTTGAAAAAATAGAATTACCGCCGTATGCCTCCGCCAACCAGTCAAGTTGCAGTTTACATCCGTGTCTATCCAAAATGTCATCACTTCATCATTTGATCTTGTTTGATCCTGTAAAATTATCATAATTAGCATATGAAACCTGTTTTTGGTCACAGTGACCTTTGACTACCAAGTTCTTATCAGTCCAAGTGGACTTTTTTGCCAAATTTTAAGTAACTCCCTGCAGGCGTTCCTGAGATATGGCGTTCACGAGAATAAGAGGGACGGACGGACAACCAGAAAAAACATAATGCCTCCAACCCTACTGAAATACTTGAACTGCTGAGCAGCTATCTGGGTTACAGAGATCAGTGCTCACATTACTTCATGTGGCTCTTATAAACAGTTAACTTGGTCGCTTTCCAAGTCACTCCTCAACTCCCCTCCCAGTTTCATCCCATCCTCGCATCTTTCTCTCTCTTATCTAGAGTTTCACTTTGTTCACCGGCTGGCCAAGACTGGATTTAAAGATTAGATATTCTAACTGAAAGCAGCAGGAGGGGACATCTTGTTTTTTTTCATTGCTTTTTTGGCCTCGCTGATTGCTGTGTAAAAGCCTGAAACACAGGTTTTTTTGAGACATGAGTACTCGCGGCCTTTATCATCAGTCATTACAGGGCCTAAGAGAAGGGAAATGCAGCAGGACGTTCTCCTCCAGTGATTGGTAGCGATTGTTCACAAGGGTTTTGAAGCCAAATATAGTCTACTGTATATCTATATAAATATATATATATATATATATATATATATATATATCATTACTTTATTTTGATTTAAAACTGAATTATACATTAGTTTTCTGGATTCTTTTTTATGTTTACTTGAAATAAGTAAGCAAAGAGCTGAATCCAACCATGGAGCTCAGAGGAATTCTTAACAAGTTGAATGCACTATAGAGACTTGTCTTCCCAGTTTTTAAAAAAGAATATCTCAAGACAAATGTTTATTTTAGTGAATGCTTACAAGGCAGTCGTAAAGGCAAATATTAAGCAGCCCAGTCCTCAGATTGTATTCTCGGAGCAAGTTGCCTATAGTATGTTGACTGAGTGGAGCACTGACAGCCTTTGGAAGCTCTCTAATGTGGTTATGAAACATAAATCAGGCTCAAATGAGAGGACATTTCTGATATTGGTTGTTTCTTTGGAACGCTCTGCCTCTGCTTCAAAGCACCCAGAGTTAAAAAAGCGACGTGGTATGCTTTGGGCAATGTCTGCGAATATAAATCTGTCTGTACCAGAGGCATCTACACACACACACACACACACACACACACACACACACACACACACACAGGGCCCAAAGACAACATGTTACATTCCTCGCCGTTTACAAGCAGTGAGAGAGGAGGTGGAGGCAATATATGGATGCTTTAGGGGATTAACCAACACCCCGTCCGCCAGCTTTCTCTCCCTATCCCTCGAGTCTCTCCCCTTCTCCCTCGCTTGTACTTCCCTTTTTTTTTTTTTCTTTTCGAACTTCATCCTCTCTTAAACAGAAAGCTCTTTCCCAGCATGCAGAGTGTAATCCATGCCCCCGCCTCTAAGACACTTCCTGCCTGTTTTGTTTGTCGGGCTGATGGGAATCAGCCCAATAAGGTGCCTATAGCTCTCTCCTCTTCTCCGAGGTGTCGCCTCAGGCAACCGCTTTTCTTTTGACGGCGAAGACGGCGCATGTTATTAAAGAACTTGTTGAAAGTCCATGCCCGTGCATTTCTGTTGCCGTCAAACTCTCTGACCCAGCGTATAACACCCATCGGACTCGAGCCACCGGTCTGCCAGCCTCGGCTACTTTCATCCCGCTAATGTAGCCCTAACACTCACAGTTCAAGTGAAGCAAAATAAACGTCCGAGGAGTTTAGACGTGGTAAAACAAAAATGTGTGCTAGCTGTAAACACGGGCGGGAGGCGCTTGTGTAAACAGGCCTGGTTCCTACGGCTGAGTTGGTCTAGAGGCGGACAGTTTGTGGTCAGGCTCTTCCGGTTCGTGTCCCCCCCCCCCCTCCACACACACACACACACACATACACATACACACCACCACCAGAACCCCCCCGCCCCCCCCACCCTCCTCCTCGCCTGCAGACACAGCTGTGGTCCGCCCTTGTAGAAACCCTGCTGGAGGAAAAGAATCAATCACAGCGCTGCATGGAGCTAAAAAGCCCACTCACCCATGGTGAGAAGTGCATGTCTGCAGTTACTGAGGCTTCAGTCGAGAATATATAAAACAATAAACACCTTGAAAAGTTTGCATCATCATATACAGTATCTCTGCAAGGTTTTATTAGCTACATAAGTGTTCCAGCCTTCCAGACAGTGGACAATAGGTGTCTTCTCAATTAATGCCTGGTGTCATTGTATTGTAGTTTCCCGAGAAATCAAGAGGAGGAAATTGATTTTTGCCATCAGTGAAATTCGTCCTGAGGGAAACTTCTCGCTGCTTCTTGTAATCACAGATCTAAAGTTTCACTGCAGCTGCTGCTGCTCTCCAGCCGCTGCTAGCGTTTAGCAATTAGCCAAATGACTGAGAGCTCCGGGTCACAGTCACATAGAGGCAGACTTGTTCGTATACATATGTCACCTGCCCAGCCAGTGGAATGAACCGGGGTTCAAAGTTTTAAATAAAACTGGTTGCGGCCAGAAACAATAGCAAACCAACCTGCCCAGTCAGCGGCTAGGTTTGCCGCGATGGCGGAGGAATTTCATAAACATTTATGCAAAAAAATAAACTTTTACAATATATGTGCACGGTCACATCCCGAGTGTGCGGCCACGACACCGGCCATCCCCAACGATCTCATTCTGAGGACAGAACGCAGACGAGTCAGTGTAAACCGTGCGACCAGCAAAATAAGCAGATGAGGTTGCCTCGGTAAATACAGTGGACTGCTGTCTCTGCCCACGATTCATGGGCTCTTGGAACGTGTCCTAAAAACAGGATCAGAGGGGAAAAACTGAAAGGCTTCTTAAATAAATGTCACATATCAAATTTAGTGTCATTTTTTCTTCCTGCAGTTTCTCATTTGATATTCACGCACAACTTCTACTACATTCTTTCTATTATAAAGTCAAAGATTTTAAGCAGTATGCGTGACAAAATCCCATTTCAAAGGTCACCACAGAGATTTTCATTGCATCTCACCGTTTTCTCCTTCAAACGGAGTTGACTCAGGTTTCATCACGTGACCTCAACGGAATGTTGGTCACATGATAACGAGTGGACACCGAAGACCTCGTACTGTGACGGGTTAAAGGAATAGTTAAATGGGAAATGTGCTGTCTGAGCGAGATGAGAAAATCTCACGTCTGTGTGTTAAGTATGGAGACAGGAAGTGATTAGCTTAGCTTAGCATAAAGGCTGGAAGCAGTTGGAAACAGCTAGGCTAACTCTGTCCAAAGTTTAAAAAAATACACCTGCAGACATGTAGAAATGTACAAACAGCAGTTTGTGGTTTTAGGGGGAGTCGTAAGTATTTCTTGGCAAACAACAGCCAGGCACAGTGACTTCTCTGTCGTCACTGTGAGATTTCCAGGCAACCAGACACCACTTTAGACACAGACACAAAGCTAGTAAATTGACATTTTGTTTAGATTTTGTCACACTTAAAATAGAATATTGGGAACAACATGTGTGAGAGAATGTAAATCTCAACTCAAAGGTCCAGTTAGCTTTGCAGGTCCTTTCAACCACATCTCATGGTCTTCATCAGTGAATGGAGCGTTCTGGTGTCATGTTCTTTGGCATGCACTTGTTATTAGGTGTGTTATAAGAGAATATCGATACACTTGAGTATCGTGATTTTAAGTTTTTTGATACTGTATCGATTCTCAAAAACAATGCATCGATTTTGAATGAGTAGTTTACATGCAAAGATTCGTGGCACAAAAAGTAGTGGATGTTTTTTACTCAGATTTTATGTGTTCTTTATATTATGACAGTTTTCAAAAAATTTGATTTAAAAAAAATCTCATTGATAGATTGAATCGTAACCCCTGTATCATGATACGTATCGTATCACAAGATTCTTGCTAATACACAGTCCCTACTTGTTATCATGTGACCGATGACCTAATGAAGACTGTGAGATGTGGTTGAATGCTCTGGTGGACACTGAGTTGAATTTATTTTGTCACACAGAATAGAAAAGAGAAGGAACTCCAACTGGAGGCTGGTTTTCCTGCACACTTCCTCTTGTACCATTCTTTACTCCAGGATTTCAAAAAAAAAAAAAAGTATATCTGCCAGCCATAAGCATCCATTTGCTACAGTGCTGTATTCTTTGTGAGAAAGTGCTTCTGAACTGCACTACTATTAGTTACACTGCTCTGTAATCACAGCGTAGCCTGTCATAAGGCCATTGTATGGTTGTCATGGTCCTTTGAAAAAAAAGGCAAACAAAATGCTGCCATATGGAAAACTGATTTGTAATGTCATTCATCATACGGCTGCAGGAAACAGGAATATTCTGTAACAGCTGGGTAGCAGCAGAAGATTGAGTGCTAACCCTGGCTGGGGTTGGCAGGGTAGTTTTTTTGGTAAGAAAGAAGCCGCTACGTCTCTAGAAACAGGATGTCTGAGATTTGAATCTTAAATTCTTACCCAAACATTACATTTGCCCTTTGGCTGCTTCACTGTGCCCTTTTTTTTTTTTGGATGGCCTCAGAGCAATTGTAAGGTGGTGGTACAGCAAAGTAGATCTTGTGAACTATTAAAACATAGTTCCATTGGGGCTTTCTTTGCTTTTTTTTTTATGTGATTAGACAAGAATGTTAAGATTTAACTCATGAAATCATAGATAACACGGAGCGATAAATGTTGTTGAGGGAAAATGTGAATCAGTCATGCATTCATTCATATAATACCAACAATGAAAATACCCTCAAACCTTTTTTCTGTCAAATAAACTTCCATAACTGCTAATTTAAAGTTTTGTTCTATTCGGAGATATAATTACACTCCTCATTTTGTGATTACCGCGACAAGGTTCATCGCATTGCTTTAGCTGCATTACGTAAGTGGAAGGAGGCGGCTGTCTAATAAACTGTCTACAAATGAAAAGGGTTTGTTGAATGAAAGCCTGTGTGTGTTAGTATAGCGTGTAAGCCTGTTGTGTTTTGTTTGCCAGGTGATTTCCCCGACGGTGTTAGCTAAGCCTGAGAATTTTTGGCGCTGGCTTCAAAGAGCAGCGGGGTCATCCCCTGGCAGCGGCGAATACAGACATGTTCACGGCAGACATGGATCTGACGTGCGCAGTACTGCAGGCAGACTGTTTGTCAGCTTGACCACCATCATCTCACGTTTTGCAGTTTGTCTAAGGATTTGTAGAAGTAGTTTCAGAAAGACACTGTAGAATTGTCTCAGCACAGTAATACTTTAGTTGAAATGAAAACCTTCCACACTTACTATATACAGTATTATCACACAAACGCATACACTCACAATGTGAGGACACCTTGGCTCTGGGAAATTGTGTTGGTAATTTTCAGATTAGATTTTCAGATGGGCATTTTTCAGAACAGATCACTCAATAATGAAAACTATCATTAGTGTCAGCCCTATACTTACATTCACACACGTTCACAACGTGCAAAGGAATACCGCCTAAGAGTGCATCCACACTAAAGCTGTATTTAGATTTGACGCAAGGGGTTAACTGTGGTCCTGCCTCACATACCTACGTCGTAGGTGTTGTGATTTATTAATTAATTGAGTTGATGGCACCGCCGCAGGACTAAATGGATGTGATCCAGCCGTATTGTGCTTTAATTCCACTCCCCAAAGTAACTGTGTTTACATTCTTTCATTACCTCCGCCAAGGAGGTCGTGATTTAATTTTTTTTATCTGTTGGTCTGTTGTCAGCAGGAGGAAACCGTAAGTTGAGTGATTTTTACTGACAACGTTCTGTCACGAGACGCTACGTCACTGAGTCACATGATGTTACCTCCGTAGCTTATACTGTACAGGCGTAGTCATTTTAAGTCAAACCATGTTTTTTCTAAAGGTAACTAAGTAACAGTCGCCTTTTCACAACGTTAACCATGACTGTTTCACGTTAACCACGTGTTACAACATTAACCTTGTGTTCCATTTTAACCGTGTGTTACAACGTTAACTGCGACTGTTTCACAACATTAAGCGTGTGTTACAACGTTGACCGCAACTGTTTCACAACATCGACCACGTGTTACAACATTATCCGCGACTATTTCTCAACATTAACTATGTCTTACAACGTTAACCGCAACCATTTTACAACATTGACCATGTGTTACAATGTTAACCACAACCGTTTCATGATGCTAACCACATTTTACAACGTTAACCGCGAACGTTTCACAATACTAACAATGTTCCATAACACTAACTGTGACCATTAGGCTGCCCCCAGCATCATTAGAGTGATGCTGGGGGCTTCTGCCCAAGAGGCAAAATATAATATTAAGGATGGAAGTAATTACGTTCTGTCAGCTACACCGTAACCCCTTAATTACTACAACTATAAATCCAGCTTAAGTGTGTTAAATTTGAAACACATATTTCTCACTAGAGTTTGTCCCTCCATCCACACTAAGCTGACATTTTCCTCTACGGATTTAATACTCAAGATTTGAGACTCAGTAGGATAACTGGTCCGTCCCACTCTTTACCAGATGTTGGATGCACAGTTTTGTTGTTTGTTCACCCAAAGAAGAAGAAGAGATGTAATTGTCTTCCTATTGTTTGTTCCTTCCAGTGTGGACAGGGAGCTTAATGAAGACAACCTGGAAATCCTAGCGTGGAAGGCATTTTCAAATTTAGCCTCTTGACCCTGGCAGCTTAAAGCAGCCTGTCTCCAGATTGTTGTCTTATCAGAGATTATAAAGTAAACTGTCATGGTAAAAGATTGTATACTGTCTGGCATGTTGTGGCAAGGTGCTTCTTCAGTAAGCACACTCAAGCTATTCCATTACTAGATGCGCAGCTTATATTGGTCAATGCACACCTCCTCAGGGACTCACATATTGCCATCTTGACTTTATCATAAATGCAAAGTGCTTGTAGCTTGGCTAAAACTAGTAAAAGACAAATTTTATAAACACGTGTACTGGCAGTGTGTGTTTCTGTGTATGCTTCTTCCATGAGTGCACATTCTCTGAGTGTTAGCTTTGGCAAAACAGGTTTGAGATGCTTAAGCGATAAAGGTACTGTAAATCCTCTTTATTCAGCAGAGTTGTAGTCTTAGAGAGAATCTGGCCCATCTGAAATTCCCACGGAACAAAGAGGAAGGCGGGAGAGAGGCAGGGGAGGGGGTGACGGAGAGGAAGAGAGAGAGAGAGAGAGAGAGAGGGTACTCAGCTGAAGAGGGGGTATTGTTTACATATCAAGACGCTTCCTCTAACTCCCAGGAAAAGCAGTAATTTACCTAGCGAGGTTTTACAGTTTAATTTCTCCATTGTGCAGGGGGATAACCCCTTAATTATAGAGGAGGAAGTAGCCCTAAGCCCCGGACAGAGGGCGAGGGCTCACAGAGAGCCTCAGTGAGTTTTGGACCCCCTCTTCCCCAGCCTCGATCTGGAGTCCTCACTCCCTCTTTGCTGTGGCCATTTTGCCTGTTCATTAGCACTTGTGGGGTGTCTGGGCGCTTGCCAATTAGTGCTCCGCTCCAAGTAATATTTCCTTCCGTGAGGCCAGACCAACTCTACTGGTGGAGACTTATAGGCGTCTGGGCCTGAAGGATGACGGGTGAGGGGGGGTTGGCACACGCTGCCAAAACCCTGGGGACTCTTACCCTTTACAGACTGGAAATCACTACAAAAAACCATCCCAAATTTGGAGCATTTAATGCAAAAGCCATCTCATAACAACTCTGGTATGTAACGTCCAGGCTGGTTTGTTGCACAGTAAGCCATCGTGACAGACATGAGCAAATATTGACCTAAGTTATAAATGTTCAAAGTATATTTGGTCAAATGTACGGATACAAATGCAAAACTATCCATCAACAAGTTATTCAGTTGTGCCTTCAGTCTGAAGAAATGTGCAGAGGGTTTGTGTTTTCACTTCTTTTGAATGCAGTTTAACTTGAAGTGACAAGTGCCAAAAACCTCGATGGGAGTTCATTTTTTCTCCAGACATTTTCACATGATCTTGTAAAACTCTGAAACAAACACAGGACTTTCACCCAGGAGACCACTGTTCATGTCCAAAAGTAAATAATGACTTTACGCTTGAAACCAAAAGTAAACGTTGATTTTACACTTGTTACGTAACGCTACGTAAGAAAGTCCATTATGGGTGGTTATTTAGTTACGTTATTTATGTTAGTTACGTTAGTTACATTAGTTACACTGTTACGTGAAGATACTGGCATCATATGAGACTAGAAAACCTAAGGAATCCATTGGTACCAACCATGTCATACATGAAGGAGGCTAAATAATGCTTAACTTGCGCTACATTTTGGTGAGGACCATATTCAAAGGGGTCCCTTGACGGCTGACCTCAAGATATGTGAATGTAAATGGGTTCTCTGGGTACCCACGAGTCTCCCCTTTACAGACATGCCTACTTTATGATAATCACATGCAGTTTTGGGGCAAGTCATAGTCAAGTCAGCACACTGACACACTGACAGCTGTTGTTGCCTGTTGGGCTGCAGTTTGCCATGTTATGATTTGAGCATATTTTGTATGCTAAATGCAGTACCTGTGAGGGTTTCCTGGCAATATTTGTCATTGTATTGTGTTGTTAATTGATTTCCAATAATAAATAGATACATGCATTTGTATAAAGCAGCATATTTGCCCACTCCAATGTTGATAAGAGTATTAAATACTTGACAAATCTCCCTTTAAGGTACATTTTGAACAGATACAAATGTTTTGATAAATTTGCGATTATTTTAATCAACTGACAGCCCTAGTTACGTTATGTTGTTACGTTACATTGTTACGTTCCAGTATTAAGTTATGGTGTTAACGTAAGCGTGCAAGCGTGATACGAGGCTGATATGAAATGTGTTTATGAGACATATTTTTGGTTCAGAAACGTCGACATTCATCCTGTGGTTTGCAGAAACATATAATGCCAAGATGTTTTCTGGCAACTAGGTTGCAGTAAAACTGTGATGGGCATTCTTCACTTTTTTCTGACATTTGTATGGACCACTCAATGAATGGAGAAAGTAATGTGCAGCCTAGTCAGTGTTGAAAATATTGAAAATAATCCTTAGTGTGGGGACCATACCAAGACCATACCTGGCATTTTATTTCATTCAAAACATGAAACCATCAAGGGCAATTTATGTTCTTATGTTTACACTCTAAAAGGAGAGAAGAAGGTTTTAGTGAAAGCTTTATTTAGTATCTAAGGCGTCTTATTGTGTTTCTAGAATATCCTGACTAACTGATGCAAGGAAGCTGCAATAGAGCTGTTCTTGTGAAAGACAAGCATCTGTATGCTTATTAACCTCTGTCTATCTCTTCCGCTCTCTAACTTTCTCTCTCCCTCCTCCTCCCTTCTCGCACTCTATACTGCCACACAGTTACTAGCACCATTAGGCTGTCATAACACGGCACATATAACCTGAGGTGATCCCAGGACTGAGTGAACCGAGCGTCCCCGGGGGCAAGGCACTGCGGCAGCCAAACAGGATTGCTACCTCATGGTCTGGGGGTGATGGGTACCACATGTAAGCAGAGGCAACCGCTGGCCCTAATAGGAGCTGACAAGTGGCGGTCTGACAGGGGGAGATCAGATGGCTTGGGCTGGCCTATCGCTATAGGAACAGAGCTCTGTGTCTATGGGTCCTATGGCAGAGTGGTTTGCTTTAAATAGAGTCTTTGTACAGAAGAAACACTCACTCATGGCTCCCCTCCTGCTTGGTCTCGCCATCATTCTAGTGCTGGCTAGCTGGAATTCATATGTTCCCTCGTCTTTAAACTAATCCTTTTAATTAAAGGCTCCTGTGGAGTTTTAGGGCACTTTCACAAGCCGTAGTTCGTTTGGCGAGTCCGAATCCGAGTGAAATTGATACTTTTTGGTTTGTTTTCTATTTAATCTGGTTCGGTTTCACAGTGCACAATTTAAAGCAGACCAAATAAAAAAAATAATTTGCTGAGGGGCGTGTCCAAAGGAGCGAATTAATATTTTTCCGTCTCAAGATGTGCCACTTCTATGCAGAGAATCACAGACTTTGATATATTGCACTCTGCACTGATCCACTGTGAATCCCTTCTCCTCCAGTTTACCTCAAATGACTTTATAAACTATTTCTATGGACTTTATTTAGTATATCCTGTATGTTCTCTTCGGCCCAGATGTCAAGCAAACATCAGCCTTCTGCAGAAGTCCAGGTCAGTCCTCTCCCACTCAGGTTAACCTGTTGTTTACCTGTGTCCATCTCAACAAATGCCTACACAGGCAGCCGGCGTTTCGGTTTACTTGGAAACGGTCCGAGATCTCCCCTCACAAGTGGTCTCAGACCGGTTATTTTGATCCACATCAGAGTGAGATTACTGCGCTCACAACTGCCCAAACAAACCGCACCAGAGTTCGATTACAACAGACTAAATGTTGGCTTAAAAGCACTCTTAGACTTCTAATAATGCTACAGAGCTGTTTTTCTGAGTGGGTACCCGTTTTGTTAACGTCGTGCATGTGTAAAAGGATGCCTGTGTACGTGGGTTACACAATACACAGTCCAGCCAATGGTTTCACACTATTCCGTTCATCTACAGATGGCGGTAACACGCCAAGATATGCTGCAATGCATCAAAAAAGAGAACAAGAAGGCTCGAAGCTAGTAAACATGGCTGTAAACAATTCTGGATTCAAAAGACTTGAATCATGTTTTATGAGGAAGGAAACGCACTTGACACGTTTGTTAGACCTCAGGGACACACACAACGCATTAACGCAGTAACACTGAACGTAAACACAACTTTTGTTTGTTTACAAGAAAACTCCACAGGGTCCCTTTAAATGGGTTGAGTTGCATTGTGGGTAATGTAGGCATCAAGAAGAATGTGTGGAACAATGACATCTCTGGTTCTGCTGCATCGATTTTGATCGTTTTTTTTTTAGTTTTTTTAGCTATCCATCATGAGTGATACAATTTCAAATGAGAGCAATGCTGAATCAGTGGAGTACTCCCCAGCTTTGACATGTATGATGTGGGTTGTCAGTTGCCTGAGGTGCACAATGAATGCGTTGCAATGCATACATCAGCAAGGCAACTCCTCATAGTATGAAGTGTAAAGAATTTGTCCAGAGTCTCTGTCAGGTAAATATACATAGGCCACACTAGGCTTTTGAACAAGTGACTAATGCTGTTGCTTTTCTTGGGAGGACAGCCTGGTACGTTTGTTCCCTCACCTAAAGATCCAATCTTTTTTTATTCAGTATTTTTCCTCCTTACCAAGAAATGTCTTGTTGTGAAGTTATTACTAGGACTGTGGTTCGTCAACGTCGGCAGAACTCCGATAAATGTTTCTCCTCGCCCACTGTGACACTTACAACACCACACAAGAAGACATGCTCTCACCAATCCATGGGGAATGTGAAAGAGTCGCAGCTTTTCCGGAGTGTCAACTGGTATTGATGCCGGAAAAAATAGGACAGTGGTGTTTCCTGGCATAGTGCATCTTATGAAAGCACACCTCAACGCTAGTGTGTGGTCTTACATTGAACACAGCAGTATGTTCGAAAAATACGTCATACACAGCTGGTGTGTAGTAAGTACCTCAGACTTTTTGCTTCTACAGACTTGGGTTGGATTACAGAAAGGATCTCTGAGACATGCAGGGTAAACAGGTTTTGTGGTGTGTCCCGCCCGGTCGACTCTAGTCTGCCCGTGTCAGAGTTTTTCCGGTCGATGCAGCATGTTGAGTCACTTTGCTTTTTTTTTTTTTTTTTTACAGAAATAAAACCCATTTAGTTCATTTTCGCATATGTGACGACGGATGCCACAAACTGAAAGTAAATGTGCCTGCTCCGTACTGAGTCTCAGCTCAGAATAGCAAGAGACGGATTTCACACATAAGGGATGAGTTGACAGACAAGACGATGGCGGAGGATTTGGTGTCGAAGCGAAAAGCAGTAGCGCCTATCTGGCAATATTTCAGGTTTTAAACCCAATGCTATAACGGAACCATACCGTTAATGAGGTAATCACCGTGAGGAGGACGGAGCGGTCACAGCTGGTATACGTTGCGGAACAGACACCGGGTGGAAACCTAGCGGCCCCACAACGAAAACTGGACCCTAGAGGCCAGCCACACCGCCACCCGACGTTAAAGATCAAAGTAAGCGTGCTACACATATTTACCGTGATCTTTTCTTGTAAAATGTCTGGTGTAAGCGGTAACACCGTTGTAGTCACAAATGTATTAAATTTCCTCTCCGTCACATCCCTAGTGGAGAGTTATTTCATCATACGCAGGCGCAGAACGTACATGCTAACTAGCTGTTGGCTGTAGTCTCTGCGGTGTGTTCGAGTGCGACTTTTGACCAAGACGAAGGCGACGTGAGGCGACTCAACGGGCGGCCTAGTTCTTTGGTGTCGGGTTGATGTGTCTGGGCCTTTAGATAGATGGGTGGAAACTAGTGGGTGCAGTGCATTCTCTCGACGCTAGAGATAGCTGAAGCCACCAAAATCACAACTGTTTTTACCGCCTTTTGCTGGAGCCATGACTCATTCCCCCCTTCTCCTAAACCACAGCGTGCAGTGTGACTTCACATGATGTTTGCTGTAAGCGCTTAATGTGGTTCATTTAAATAGGAGATTAAGAATAATACAGTGGCAGCATGTGGCACCCTTTCCCCACAAGAGTTGGTTGATGTAGATCACTTCTGTGCCACATGTGGATCATTATCAAGAGCCAGGCAGGAACAGTTAAAACTTCAATGTGCTCTTGGATTGGGGGCTTTGAAGCAGGGCAAAGGGAAAATGCTTTCTAATCAAGGCCTTGCAAAAACAAAAGCCACAATGCCTAAACTGTAGACGACCATCTCCAAACCTAAGGAGCCAGATGGTATTTGTTTGTTTCTATTGAAACAAAATAGTGAAATAATTATATGATAAGTCAGTCTGTAGTCATGTGTTTGTTTAGTACATAAAAGCTGAGCAAAAATTCCCTTTGGGGATTCTTTAAGAGGTATAAAATGACAACATTTTCTAGGTATATTAAATGGGGCTCCACACTGGAAACAGACTGTAAAGACAATTTACCAATTTTTCTTTTTTTCTTTTTAAATGGAGTCAAGATAAGCGTACAAGTCTTTACCCTGGATTTGCTCTGGAGCCTGGAGTTTGGCGTGAGTCCACACTGTAATTGCTTCACTATGTCGCCGCTCAATTGCGCCGTCACTAAGACTCAGATAGCATATGGTAGACTCCCATTTTTGGGTGTCTTATTTTAGCCCTTCAAAAATGTCAAGGTTTGATGAAATCCCACTGTTATCATCACTGTTGTAGTCCAAGAAAGAAACATTTAACAGACACTCTTCAATTTGTTCCCCAAATGTTTCACATTGTATGTTGATAGAAGCTCTCTAGGCAGTAATTCAGTCTAGAAAATGGGCTCAATGACAGAGTACGATGGCCTATAGTCAGAATTCTTAAGTATGGGTCACCAAGCGTGGTGACCACATGTTGCAAATAATGTTGGTCAACAGGCTGAAAGTCATCCACCAAGGATTTAGTTTTGCACTTGATTAAAGTTGGAGTGAAAAGTGGGAAAAAAAAAAAAAATGTTGTCCCCTTTCTCTTCACCATACTGTATATAAGAAGTGGACGTAGTCACCGTGACGTCACCCATTGGTTTGTGGACTGCTGTTTTGAGGCCTTGAGTTAGGCACTTTGGCCGTCGCCATCTTGGTTTTTTGCAACCAGAAGGGACACGACAGGGTGGAGATAAGTACAACCGAATGCAGAATAAGACATTTTTAGGCCACCAAAAAGTTTATACTTAACTTTGATGAAGTGAAAACACACTGTGAAAGGGTTAAAGTTGTAAGATGAAAACACGGACAACTCCCAGACCGGACAACGCCGTGGTAGTACGTAGCTGTCAATCAAAAGGTAGCCCCGCCCTAAAGCATCCCCTGCTTTATGGTCTATTTGACTCTAAAAGTCACCATAATTTACTAAATGAACATCATGCTGTATTGAAGAAGACTTGAAACTAGCGATTGAGACCTTAGCAAACTTTATTACTCCTTTCAACCTTGACAAAGGCAGCGCCTACCAGATCCACTCCTTCCGTTCTTACCTTTCACAATAAAAGCCCTAGACATTAACATTTGCAGGTGAGTATTTCCTTGTTGTTTATTCGTCACGCACCCGGTGTGAAAAGGCCTTTATATTGAAAATAAGAAATCTGTCTCTCACTGACTCTGAGATTGATGACATGAAGTAAAACCAGAATTTTCTTTTCACATGCACAAAAAAAATGTGCTCTCAATTCTTCTACAAATGAGGCCCTCCTCTCTGTAATCACAGCTCAGTCGCCTACTTCTCTGTTAGTGTCAGGTTGCATGGGGACCAGGGATGTAGGGAGTTCAGGCTTTAATCAGAACCTGCATGCTTTAGTTACATTTTCAAATACTTGATTGTATCGCTGTCATCGCCATTTCCATTCTCTTTTTCATTTGCTTTAACCCCCCCACCGAAGCAGCCTTTAGCTTTTTGATCATGTGCCTCAATGTGGAATTGGATTCTTTTATTTTGACATTTGCCTGTTTTGACATGTTCGCTGAAAACATTGTAAGGGTATATCTGAGTAGTTTAGGGCAAATGAACACACAATGCAGTCCAGATGCAGAGGGGAAAGTCTGCTGTGAGTCAATGGGAATCCAATAGATTAATATGAGTCAGTTCCTTTTTGCTTGTTCCACATGAACAGTGGGAGCTTTGAAGGCAGACATAACCCTTATATCATCTTGCATATTTGTGTGTTCTCAAGGATGCAAAAGTGTTAATGGGGATAAACTTGGACCTGACTGCCCAGCCTGTCATTGCCGTATATTTTCAGCTAAGCGAGACATGGAAGCCAGTAGGCCTACGCTCTCCCTCCATCCTCTGACAGTGTTTAATCTGCTGTTGAGATTGCTTCGAGGATTGTGTGAAGAAAACTTAGCGAAGGAGTCTCAATTGACTCCCAGGTTTTACTCCATTACAAACACGGCCCATACGTGTGCAATTCTATTAGCAATAACAACTTTGGATGCGGCTGCCTGCTTCAAACATCTGATATACCTGGACACACGTTGCATTTTCATACTTAGTTATTGTAGAAAAAACATGTTTCTTTTTCATTTTTCTCACACAGCAATAAATGTACATAAGAATGGGGACTTTAAGTTGAAGGAGGTGCCATAATGTATGCCAACTGTTTCCAAAGTTGTTACACGGTGTTTTAAAAAAGTTGCTAGTTTGAATCCCCAGGTCTTTTGGCAAAATCTGTGCCACTATTAAAGTGGCTTTGAGCAAGGCACACACTAAAGGCCAGATGTTCCAGTAGAGCTGCACAGTGGACATCATTAGACATGGGTCTGTGGTTAAACTGGGCAGATTCCCTTTATGAATGTATGTTATTGTCTTAATTTTGAACAGAGAACTGAGGGAAGCGTGAAAAACAGATAAACCGATATCACAATAATCCTAAAACATTGTTTTAATAGATAGCTGTTAAACTTAGAGATGTATGATTAAAAAAAAAAAGAATTATATTAGATCAATTTGTTATCTATTTTCTGTTTAACTTCTCTTCTTCTTTGTTATATTGTGTCATTCATTATTCCCTTATTCCATCATAATGTCATTTATGTACTAAAACAGGATGATAATTATCCAGCTCGACGCAAACCCCTCGTGAATATACGTTACATTACACAACTGCAGAGCAACTTCCTGATGATTGAGAGCCCTTCCAGATAAATATCCAGATAAAGGAGATTCCCCCACAGGCTTACCCCGAGGTGACTCAACTCTCTCAGTGTCACACAAGGGAAGCGGCATGTTGGGCTAATTTTATCACACAATGCATGCTGTTTGTCAGTGCAGCTCCAGTGACGAATGATTCCTTATCTTGAGGGCTGTTGTTTGTTGTTGCTGAGTAATGTCCTGGCCACTCGCTCGTGTCTCTGGAGCCTTCAGACGCTTCAGCTATACTCCGCCGTCAACTGTCAAGGAACCACATTCACATCACAGTCGTGTGTGCGCACGTGTACGCACTTGAGCACACACACACAATCAAAGATACGCAGGATTTCAAGTGCAGCTCTGCAGAAAAACAAACTTTCTTTGATTTGTCCACAAACTCAGGTGTCATTTGCTCTGTAGACTAACTGTTTTCTGTGTTTGCCATTTCCTCTCTGACTTGAGCTTCCCACCGCTCAGCTTGATGGCCTTTCCATTCTCCTGCATACAATCTAATGAAGACGGACGTGTAGACTAACACAGAGCAAGCTCCCCTTCTCTTTCAATGTCACAAACTCCTTTATAAACGGTTCGACCCCTTTTGCCAGCGAGGGACTGATGAAAGCGACATGTGTTACTCATCGGGCCCTTTGTTTATTTGACGTCCATACTTGCATTAAGGCCAAGTAAACACATCAACTGCCCTCCAGCCAGAGTTGCAAGCGCTCGTCGTTCAGATCCCTTTCACAACGAGGTATAGCTGCAGGGAGGAGACTTAGATCTCCCTGGCAATGAATGAACTTGCTGATTAATGTCATTCAGCGCTGATATAGTAGAGGGTAAAGATTGTGTGCAGTTGTATATTCCAGAATAATAAGCCTCTGCATCTGGGAAATAAACTAAACACTTTACAAAATACATCGTCACAAGAAATCAAGTCAAGAATGTTTTTCTGCAAAAAGGAGCTTCTCTGCCTGAGGGCTCTTTAGTAATCCTGGCATCCCCACGGCACAGAAACATTCAAATTCACATGTTTTGTAACCTGGCAGGTCCCATAGGTTGTGGCCCTACATGCCATTGTTGACTCCATGCCTTCTTCTTCCTATTTCCTTTCATCTTTTCTTATCACTGTATCAACTGACTTTCTTCACTTCTTCCTTCACTCTAGCCTGAAGCAAGGCAGTCTTGTTTTTTGTACCTGAACCTCAAGAGACAGGAAGGAAAAACCCATGCTGTTTAAATGTACCAATAACCAGTAGCACTGCCCGTGTGCTTTTCTACACATCACTAAACCTACACAGCTCAGACTCCACATCACTCACCAGTTGTGAAAAGTGAAAAAAAATATGCTTTTTTGTCCCCCGTCTCTGCACCATAGACAGTATAGTGGACATATAGTCACCGAGACGTCCCCTATTGGTTTATGAAGCCTTGAGTTTGACATTTTGGCCGTCCTCATCTTGGTTTTTGGCTGTCGCCATCTGTTTTTTTTGCAACCAGTAGTGACACGAGAGGGGGGAGCTAAGTACAGTCAAACGCTGAATAAGATATTTTTAGTAGACCAAAAGGTTATAATTAACTTTCATGAACTGAAAACTGTGAAAGGTTTAAAGTTCTAAGACAAAAACACAGTCATCTCCCAGACAGTAGTGACCTGTCAATCACAAGGTAGCCACGCCCTAAAGCATCCCCTGCTTTATGGTCTATTTGACTCTAAAAGGGACCATAATTTACTAAATGAACATCATGCTTTATTGAAAAACACTTGAAACTAACAATTCAGACCATAAACTCATGTTTACAATGTTTACTGAGGTAATAAATCAAGAGAAAAGTAGATTCATTTTCTCATAGACTTCTATACAATCAGACTTCTTTCTGCAACCACAGGAGTCGCCCCCTGCTGGCTGTTAGAAAGAATGCAGGTTTAAGGCACTTCAGCATTGGCTTCACTTTTCAGACCCTGGAGGTTTTCCCCCTGCTCTGCTCCTTTTCAGACCTTTTGGCTTTCGATGCTGAACCACGGGACTACTTCCTTTCACTGATTCTGTATAAAACAACCAGGATGCTTCAATGAAGAGTCTCATGTCAAAGAGCACCCCCTTATCCCTCCCCACAGTTCTTTATCAGAGTGGCTGTGCAGGGTTTGAAACTAGCGAGGCTGTGCTGTTAAAATGCTAAGTTGGTTCATAAATCAGTCCTCTGTCGTCACTGTGATAGGTAGGAGTTGTCCTTTTCAGCACAACGGAGTCCAACAACAGATGGAAAACAAGTCAGCAAGCATGCCATAGTTTACTGCTCACGACAGCAGGAATATAGGGTTTGGTACACTTTGTGTGCCTTAATCACAATTTAATTTACAGTAACTACAAACATTCATCAGAAAAAGTAGGGGTTTGTATCTATTTCTCTCGATTAGATATGTAGATAGTTCAAAATGATTTAATAGCCTATTAATTCAACTCAGATTAGAGATTTGATATTTCTACTAGTTCATGAATTATTGTATTAGTTCTTAGTAATTAAATGACAAAAGAAGCATCAGTATTTCCTCAGTTTAAGTACTGAATAAAATGCAAAAGAGTAGTAGTAGTAGTAGAGTTTGCTAACTGACCGTTAGCAAGCTCGCTAGCTCGTGGAGCTGTATTTTCCCTCTTTAATGACTTATGGGCAGCAGCAAGGGGACACAGTAGAGTCTGACATTGGATTGCAGGTTTTCCGTGTATTCCAGTAGTTGTATTTCTCAGTATTGTTAAGACAGATCACTCCATAATGTCAAGAAACAGTTCATTCAATCAAGACACCTTTTGAAACAAGTTATCGTGTTTCTGTTAAGCAGATATCCAGAGCAACTCACAGTCAGCCAGCCAAAACACATCGCTGTTTTAGGGATAGAGGCTTTCGGCCGTTTTAGTCATTCTAACTAACTATCAACTTCATATTTTCCTGTTAAAACATGGACCCTAAAATGAGGGTCACTTCACAAAAACAGAAATGAGCGAGGCACTATTATCAGACCGGGGGTGGGTGTGTGTGTGTGTGTGGGGGGGATCACCTGAGATCCAATCCAGTTGGTCGGAAGCCCTCTGACCTGCTTCACAGCTGTTTCTTGTTAGTGCTTTAAAACAAATTCCCAGAGTGAGATGGTTTCCACGCTCAATCCTGCCCTGAAGAAGGAGGCCAGACAAGAAGGGGGTTTATAAGACCCCACTGCTGTGTGTGTGTGTGTGTGTGTGTGCGTGTATATAAACAGCTCAGTCTCAACGTTTTATCTTATCGGGATAGATGACCTGAGAGCCCAGGGGCCTGCAGTGAAGACGCTCTGCCCTGTGTTATGAACGCCACCAACAGTCAGCAGTAGTTGGCCCTCCATCTCTTCAAAATCTATTTCCGGCTTTAAAAGTATGAACCCTTAACTGAGCTTCAGTAACACTCAGAGGATGTTTACAGTTATTTTAGCGAGAGTCGACCTTTGATTCAACCGTCGCCGAATATAAACAAGTGTAAGTAAGCCTCATCTTAGATGGTACAAATGGATGGTACCGAATGTTTTTGACAGTTTATTCTCACCCGTCACCAGACTTTTAAGATACCAAGAATCGGTCAGCTTCTTCTAATGCAAACACGCGTGAAGACAAAGTAGAGGGACGTTCGCTGTGTCCTACAGCTATAAGTCTGAAATGAGCCACATGTTTTTTTAGAGCTGTTGTAAACTCTGCTGCTATTAATGTCATCACGAAATGAATGGATATCAGTCGTTTATTTAATAAAACCTCCATTGCTGACGTGTATAAACAGTTTTTATGGACATGGATTATTTTAGAATTCACCTCTGGCCTTTTTAAGCCTAAATCCATCTGCGTCTTAAATAACATTTTGGTGTCTTCGATGTTCAAAAGGGGGGAAAACGTTGTGCATCATTCTGTGAGACCACAGACACGGTTTGATGGAGACCAGGTCTCCATCCAGGAGATACTCCCCAGCCTACCACTTGGGCTTGGAGAGCAGTCTCCCCTGGGGGGGCGGGGGGGGCGCCTCACCTCATGGTGACCCCCAGCCGAGACGGCTTTTAGATTGATGTGCACTGCCTCCCTCTCCCACACATTGTGTGCTGTTTTTGGGTATTTCCTCTGCCTTTCCCTAAAAGAAAAAAGCCCTGTTTACAAGTCGCGGAGGGGGGAGTGCTGAGCTTGTGCTGAAGGATGCCGTCATAGGGGGCTGAGGACGCTCTTTGTGTGAACTGGCAGCTTCTCCGTCAGCTGTGTTTCCCGGAGGTTAAAGGGCTCACGGAAGACAGAGGGAAAGCTCTGAGTTCCCGCCGTTTGAAGTGACTCGGCTTGATTGGTGCGTTTACACTTGCCAAAAAACTGGCAAGCAAATGCTGTTTGGACCTGAGAGAATGAGGAACAGATTAATGAAGTCACACGTGAACTGAGTTTGTGTATGTTATTATATGGGAATAGCAGAAAACATATAACTCAAAGTATCAGTCCACTCTCTAACTGGGACCAAGGTTTTTATCTCCTTTTCTCCTTGCATCCTTCTGAATTGAAATTACCTCCGCCGTAACAATAACAAACCCGGCGCATTGATTACTTGATCAGCCCTACACCTGTGCTCCAAAGGGGGCCAGGAGATAAATCAGAAGTCTGCACGGGAAGCTGATTATCCCGACACCTCATCAGTCTTCACAGAGAGGCCCACTGCCTGCCACAAGGAGAGGCTTGCTAAGCCAAGCTATACCTGTACGCTAACATGAAGGGTACACCCGGCCCCACTAAACGCCTAACACTCCGGCTGGGTGATGCATGGCGGTCGTTAGGCAATGATCCCCAAGTGCTGCTGCTGGACACTACTGATTATACCATCACCTCCAAGATGAACTCTGATTTTGGTGTTTTTAGTTGGGTCTCAGTGGGCTGAGATTATAACGTTTTGCTAGTGAGTTTTAAGAAAAAGAACTACAATTTCAGAAATACAATATTTTTAAAGGAAACTCGTTGACAGTTTGGAGGCGCGAGCGTCTGACAAAAGCAAGAGTCTCCTCGTGCCATGCCACTTCCCTTGGTGCCTCTTTTACATTGAATGGACGTTAGTTACCACCAGCTGATGGCAACCCAGGTGAGAAAAGGTCTTGGTAGCACTCAGTCTTCAGAACAATTAGGAGAGGCGGTGCAGCACCTCGTAGCCCAGGTGATGGATCATGCTGGTGGTGGGTTCGTAGGGTTGACGCTAAGACTAAGGAGTGATTGGCTGAGGCCAGCGTGCAGATTTGACAGAGACTGATCGCAGAAGAGAGAGGCCAGCTGGGTCTGAGTGGGATCTGTAAACACGGGACAGGAGCGCAAGCCCGGCCAGCTACACAACAGCCCCTGCAAGGTGATACAACACATCTGGGCGGTGGAGGGATGAGGGCGTCATGGCAACGGGATACAAACACAGATACAAGGCCTTCATAATAACTCTTTTTTTTTTTCATTAATAAATGCAGACCTTACCGCAAAAAGGCCTGCGTATCATTTTAATTTTTGTTTTTTACTGCAGCAATCTATATTTTTATACATATTTATTGAAATTCTCTTTACATCCCGACAGCAATCAATAAATCAAATGTCCCGACAAAAAAAGAAAAATAATCCAGCATCTGTGGCTGTAGCAGAGCTGTAATAAGCTGCCTGCCTGTCTACCTACAGTATTTACCTACCTACCTACCTACCTGCCAGTGTGCACTCTGCCCGTGCACTCATTGCGCATCACCAGAGTCTTCCACAAGCTGCTAGCTTGACAGCTGGGAGTACTAACAACAGCCATGTCCGTTGTTTGTGTTCGTAATGATAATTTTGGGGGAGTGTCTTTGGAGGGAGACCTGAAGGGACGGACTGTCAGTGTTGATGACTTGACATTGGAAAGGAGTTGGCAACACTGGGTTGGTTTTATAGATTGGATAACTCATAAAATCTGGTGTACTCTTGCTAGTTTCTCCAATGTTACCTATTCTAGCCTTAACTAGCCCCGAAGTCACTGTTTTGGTTCAGTTTCTCCGCTCTCATCAACCTTGTCTTTAGCATTTAACAACTAAAGAGCCATATATATCACAGGAGTTGGTGGAGACCAAAACAGAGCTAAAAGGAGAGTGAATATTGAACTTACCTTCGATAGGTCGCCAGAAACACAGCTCCAAATTAATACTAGTGTTGATCCGTGTCTGTTGGAAGTGTATTATACAGGAAGGTTACTTTCAGGGTATGTGTGTTTACTCTTAAGCTTTTGTGGAGCTGCCGCCAAGTGGCCAAAAAACTGCTGCTTTAATGCCAGTGCTGATACAGTACCTGTGTTCCGGTACCTTACTGATGAGTACAAATATGCTCTTATTGGAAACTTATTTCCCATTAGATAAAATAATACAAATACAAATACAAATTCCATCTAAACCCAAGCAGCCGTAAAATAATTTTGCCTTAACAAAACAGTCACAATTGCTAATCTAAGCATGCATTCAATGTTAGTATTGAATACTATGTGCTATTGGACACATGTCGGTCTGTACTATAAAAGTGTTGAGGTTCAATACCCAGTCCTAGCCACAACTACGGACTAATGGACATTGTTATGTTTGAAATATAAACATGTGATTTTATAATGTGCTATAAAAAAACAGTTACAAGCTTCAAGCACCATGCTCTCTTTACAGTGCTGACTCAAAGCCTCTGGAAAACAACTGTGTAAAGCCTTCCCAGGGAGAGAGTGTTTGATGTGTACATCATAACATATACAGACTTTGCACGAGTTCACAGGGACTAATGAATTTCCGCTCCAACCATCTCGTGTCATTACAGAGACCACTGGCCTAATCCACTTACCTTCTGCCCAAAATCCCCCTATCAATAAAAAAGGTATCGTTTTACCCTCCCCGAGGGCTGTTAAAAGTAAAGAGCCACTCTGTTAAGACTTCCTTTCATAGATGGCAGTGGTTCCGTGCTCTCCTGTAAGCCCCTAATCCCTCTGTCGCCATCACTCGCCCATGTACTGCCCTAGAGGAAGCGACGTCTTGCAAACTAAACCTGCAGGTTTCATGTTGTGTGTGTAGCGCAGGATTCCCGGATTAGGCTAAACATACACTTTTTTATTAACCTTGGGCATAACACTTGCTGTAGTGTGTGTGTGTGTGTGTGTGTGTGTGTGTGTGTGTGTGTTTAAGAAAGGCATGTCTGTTGAACCTCAAAGTAACACATTTGTGTTTGTCTCAGTCACTCTTGATGGTTGCTTACCGAGAGTGAACTGCAGAACAAATCAGTGTCTGTGTGTGTAATTGTATGTGTATGTGTGTATGTGTGTGTGTGTGTGAGAGAGAGAGAGTGTGTGTGCATGCACATGAGCATTTGTGTATAGCCGTTGGCACGGTGCTGTGTAGTTAGGACCCAGGCCAACTTTTTCTGCTGGAATTTCCTGTCTGAATTGAGCACCCCCACCTCTCCTACTCCTCTGCTCTTCACTTCCCTCTCTCTCTGTTCCCCCCCCCACCAATCCCCCCACCCCTCACTGCCCCTTTCTCTCAAAGCACGACAAAGGATTTTTTTTCCCCCAAAATTATTCCTGGCCTGGCCCGGCCTCTCAGGGCATTATTATTATCGTTGAGTACTTCCTCGAAGACATGAGCCCACTCCACTCTCCACTTCAGCGCGGTCTGATCGGGGGGCTTCATTTGGACATAATGAAAGAGTGCTTTTCCTTCTTCTGTCTCTGAGTCATGAGACTCGAAGGGGACCTTTGTTAACATCGAACACCTGGCATTGTCTTTAGTGAGGCTTTAGGATGCAAACTAAAAAAAAAAGGGGGAGAAGATGTGACAGGATGTTTGGCACGCCTGAGCCTCATCATGGGGGCTATAGGGGGGCAAAGACATGTTCAGTCTTCAAAGATTAGTTATGAGAGATCGGAGCAGATATAGTGGCTGAAAACAACCAGCAGTTAAAGGTTCCTGTGGGTTGAATTGATTTACGATGTAAGATTACACCAGTTTTACAAAATTAACACCTTACCGTAAAACGTAGCCTAGCTGAAAAGGACAAAACACCAATGGACCTTTAGTAACAATTACGTTACCTATCTGAGTTAATGACCTGAAAATAAGGCATCATGGTTATGATATCCAGCTTTTCATAAGCAGTTGTTTAGATTCAAAATAGCACTGCATTGAAAAAGGGCTCCATCGGTGAGGGTGTGTGGTTTCAGGTACCGGTGAGACGATGAAATATGTCTCAGGAAGTCCAGTTTGAGCAGTAGATCCATGATTTTTGAGACTTCACAGTTCTATAAGAGAGGATTTTACAACCTGGCTATCACGGTGACCATTTTATCCTTTGTCTCATTGGGTTGTGGTAAAAGTTGAGACAAGTTGTGCTAGGGCTGGCTGATAAATGATCGTGAAAATGTTCATGATAAAATCTTCTTAAATTTATGAGATTTATTCTCAATAAAGATATATTTTTGAATCTGCTTTCCTCCACCTACCAAAACACTAAAACATCCAGCTCCGTCTCTACTATTGCGGCTGTGAATCGGTGGATAAATAGTGTCACAAGCCCCGCGAAATGACTCTTTTCACCATCAGGATTTGATCAATTCAGTAACATTTGGAAAGTCTACAAGAGCCACACGATTGAATTATTTTATCCCCATTCAAGTTAGCATAGGGCTAGCCAGTAGTTAGCTAGCTCAGCCGGCGGAAGTCTTCTTCTTTGGATTCGGCAGACAAGATGCTGCAATAGCGTATTGCTGTCCTCTATTAGTTATTAATGATCCTTTTAACAGTTATTTATATTTTTTATATATTCAAATACTGTACAGATATTTCATTAGTTTCTTCTTTTTAATCCAGTTTTGGTGGAAGTGTGTGGTGCACATGCTCAAAAGTAGCGTAGCAACAAGAAGCGTCGTGTATATACTGTACATACGTAATCAACCCTCAACAACCCGACCCGTTCTGATAATACATAATTGTACATTATAAACCAGAATTAACCTTCTGGTTTCTTTAGGGTTCTGTCCTAAGGAGAAAACTCTTTAAACTGTACATTGAGCATTATTCATATTATCATATATCACCTATATCATGATAATTATCGATCAATATAAAAAATATCGTCCACCTCTAAGTTGTGCTAATGTCGGTCTGAACAGTGTGTTTTGGATATATAGTTTGAGGCCCCGCGGGTGGAGAAGCCCTGCATGCCAACACACCCAAAGGGGCCAGACGGGCGGTAAATCTAGAAACTGAGGCATGTGAATCGTCCCAGCCATGTACCTGTCGGTAGCCGTCGGTAGCTGTCCCTGTAGTCCGGGAAACAATGCAGCTGTCTGGGTGATGGAAGGGCCTGTTCAGCCCTTATCGCCCCCACATTCAGCAGCCCCGAGCTGGGAGCAGACAGGGGAGGGGGATCGGCCTCTGGGGCTTCTGCTGGGTTATTTTAGTGTGTTGTGTTTCACTAATGGACCGAACATTATTTCTGCATGGGAATTTAAACACAAATCATTAGTAATCTATAACTTTTTGTATTTGAATAAACTGCCATGTGCCATCAGCAGATTTCATTGATGACAGTGATTCTCACTTCATGAAAGCTTTTACATCTGCTACTCTAAATATCTGATATCAGGCAGGTGTCAGCAATATATTAATATAAGATACCCCAGCTGGAAAACTTCACGACATCACAACACATGTGCCATGCAAAGTAATGAATTAATGACAAAAGAACAGGGTCCTGCAGTTTGACAGTTTAATTGATCAGCTTTCCAATATGTCTAAAAGAAGCTACTGTGCTGGCCTGACTTCCAGCACAACCTTGCTGTCTTTGTCTCGGTCTAGTCTCCTTGTCCCGTGCCCTGCCGCCTCTCTCCACCAGAGATGTGCCAGGCAGCACAAGCAGGGGGCACCTCTCAGACAAAGCCCCAACTTCTGGCTCCACTTGTGAAACAAAGCTCAAACTCCTTTTCCCAGCTCTCACTCCCTCTCACTCATTTACTGGGTGCCTCTTTTGGCTTTGTAACACACAAGTTGACTCGGAATTGGCCGCCCGTCTCACGCACAAAAGCAAGGGAGGGTCACTGGCTGAGATCCAGCGGTATAGATCTTGACAGAAACACAGAGCCCTTGGCCTTCTGAGCTCAAAGACGAGAGGAGACAAGGAGCGCGGGGCACCAGACGGATTTTTTACAACTCACTTTGGCTTCGCAGGCAATTTTCACTATTCTGCGGGAGCGTAGTGGAACATTTTGAGTCTGCGGACATCCAGTGATTTGCAAAAATTTCAGGGTACTCATTCATTTTACTGCAGTGCAAATCTGCCATGTCTGCAGTTTGTGAAGTAGAACTGATCCTACATGTTTTGAAGACATATGTCCTCTGGTAATACTAAAAAATCAGTTTTTTAGGACAGTTTTGAGGATTTTGGCTTTCATGTTTTGCTTCACAAAAAAAAACAGGAATAAGCCAATTGTACAAAATAATTTTCTTAATCAACTGCATCTCCAGCAAATGTCACCATGGCAGTGTTTTCGATCATTGTCGGGTAATGCTTGTTCTTAAACAAATTCCACACCAGTCAAATGGTTCACAGTTCAGGGCCGCCCTCAGGGAAACTCTCCTCTCCTAGTCGTGTGTAATCCCATCAGAATTAACTGAGAACAAGACGGTACAACGTCATGATGACTACCTCAATCACAACAACAAAAGGCCTCAATCAGGGTTAAGTAGCAGTAATGTCTGTCTTTGTAATTGGCATCACCTAAAAACAACATGAAGCGTTCTGCCATAGCCTGAAGGCACGGAGTCCTGTTACACCTTGTTTTCACAGCGCTGCGTGCAGCGCGTTGGGACCCCTAAGGCACGGCTTAAACGGGGAGGTGTTTAAAAAATTGCAGACTTTGAAAAGAAAATCCGTTGGCTATTATAATCGTGGCGATCGCGGCGACCGCGGTGAAAAACACTGGGCTTTAAATGCAAATTCCATGTATCCAAAAATGAATTTACATGCAGTAAAACAGAAAGAGGGTCGCAGGTTCGGATCTGGCTTTGGGGCCCTTCTGTGTGGAGTTTGCATGTTCTCCCCGTGTTAGTGTGGGTTTCCTCCGGGTTCTCCTGTTTCCTCCCACATTCCAAAGACATGCAGGTTAGGTTAATTGTTGACTCTAAATGTCACATAGGTGTGAATGTGAGCGTGAATGGTTGTCTGTCTCTATGTGTCAGCCCTGTGATAGTCTGGAGACCTGTCCAGGGTGTATTCCTCCTTCACCCAATGTCTCCCCCCCGACCCTGAATAGGATAAGCAGTACAGATGAAGTCAGTATAATGTACTCTCTACTCACCAAATATTTACTCACCAGTCTACGTTTCAAACAGTTTTACATTTTTATTCACAAATTATTTCCGGTCACTTCCACTTTTCTATTTTTTCCCCCAATCTGTTAAAGATACCATCAATGAAAAACAAAACTTCCT